>JAZKLR010000643.1:0-97167 GCA_037103525.1 Ganaspis brasiliensis | reverse complement strand
CTCGCTCTTGTATGAGTGAGAAAGACTTACCGGTGTGTTAGCGATTGCGCATATGCATGATGTATGATTAATCTAGTCAATTAGGTGGAAACCACGTTGTCTATCAGGTTCAAATATATATTGTTAAGTTTTGATAAGTTTAATTAAAGGACTGTGACTGAAATAATTAAGTGTTATTTAATTTATTATATCACTAATTCACGCAACATTGTTGGAAGCCTTCTGGATGGATTGATAGGCCAGATAAATATCAATAATCCCACAATGTAATGATTTTAATAGTGCATACTTTTATTTTTATTATTATTGTTTAAATATAAATTATTTTTAAATCTGTCACGAACAAGAAAATTATTTATTTAGATTTTATTGTTTGTGGAAATAAGATATAGTTTTAACTCATCACGGAGTAGTAAAATGAGTCGAATTCCTGACTTATTTATTCAAGCCTTTTCTGTTTGTATTTATCTTGGGAATAGTAGAAGGAAATTAAATTGTTAAGATTGATTTACCATTTTTAACCATTTATTTAAACAACCAAAAAATGTTTAAATGTTACAAATACAGTCTAACGTTAAGCAGAGAACAATTTTGTGTGTATGTTTTGTCGTGTAGTGTGAATGGAACGAGATTATACTTTACCAGTATACCGCCAGTATTGATGAGTTGTTGAATTTGATTTTTATATTTAGTTTATTTTCTTAAATTTTAAATTCTCAAGAAAATAAAATAACTAAAATTCTACCTTTGAAAAGTTCAAAGGGCAAAAGAATAATTTTCAATTGATTTTATTAGTTATTCGAATTAAACCGGAAAAATCAAATAATTTGGAAAACCGATTTTAATTCTAATCCCGACTTCCAATTTCTTTACAGTTAGATTAATTATCGCGACCACTTTCGATGAAAATTGCAAGTCGAAATGAAAACGATTAGAATACGCGATAATAACTTTGATTTTTTTATTTACGAGTTCACGAAAGAACGTCGCGGCCACTCTCGAATTAAAAAATCAAAGTCAAAGAAATACGTTTAAGAACTCACGACGGGCAGACAACTTTTAGTATCCGAGAGCTTTTACCTCTTTGATAGATCGATTCGTTGTGCGCCCAGTTGATTCCTTTAATCAAACAAGTCGCCTCTGTTCTTTTGTTAGGAAATGCCAAATTTGCAGTATTTGCAATTTTGTATTTCCGAGGCGTTACAGGTGGTGTTGCTACCTGGATATTTTTGATGACCCATCATCTTTCCTAGTCGTTGTATCCATACGCGATGGAAATAATTCCAGCAATTCACAGCCTGATTTATTTATTCAATTTATTTTTCATTTTTCTTTTTATTATTATTATTTTTTTTTTTATATTACAAAATTAGTTTTCTTTGTTCTTATGTTCTTTCCTTTTTAGGTCTGAACTTCGAGGCTTAGATAGTTCTAAATCAAATAATAGAATTTCCAAAGAGTGTGGGTTTTAAATTTCACTCCTTGTAATAATTTATTCGATTATTTATTGCTAAAATGCGCATGGAATGACAACAACCAGCGATAGATGCCATCTTATTTATTTTTAGTTTGATTACTCATTTATTTAATCCTTTGAATTATTGTTCACCTAATTTTTATTTTTATTAATTTAATGAAATTTATTTTGTTTAAGAAATCGGAAGTCAGTCAAGGCAATTGATTTAATTAATGATTTTGTATTCATATAAATTTAGTTTTTAATAATTGTAAACAAAAATAGAAAAATAACTCATCATTTCGAAAATGCATTAGTGTGGAAACAACACACTATCATGGTATGCCGGCAAGTGTATGTATGTGTATGCTTGGGTGTGTTCGCTATACATCAGCGCTCACACGTGTGTTATTTCATATGCTTGCTGCAATACTTCTTTTAGTTTAGTTATTTTGCAATGCGGAATTTGAAGTAAAAATGTTTCATATAAAATATTGTGGAGTATATTGACCTCCAAGTAGGATATATAATATATAATTATGATTAATTCTAATATAATGATTTTCATTTTCTGTAACATGCTTATTGACTATAAGGATAATAGAACTTTAGACAATTATTTATTTTAATTTTCTATCATTAATTAAAATTTTCTTCCATTACAACTCGCCCCTTTTTTCAATCGTCGTCCCTTGACGATTAATCGCCTAATTTTAAATTTTGTAATAATGTTAATATTATTATGTTCAGTAGAATTAATAATTGTATATGGGACTTTATTTCTTTAGCACCTGAGAGCAGGTCCAGAAATGCTACGTTTGCATCTTTGTGTTATCTGTTTCGCCGGATGCTTCATTTCAGTGTTTAGTGTTCATTTCGTCATTGCACGGTACAGAAATCTTTTCTTCTTTTTATTAATTTCAATTTAAAATTTTGTAAAAATGAACATTGTTTTGGAAATGAGTTGCCGCGTGATGGTGATTGATTTATTGCGAGTGATTTTTAGTGAGGACGAGGATGTGATGTGTAAAATAACATCTTTGGAAGGCTGGAATTATTTCTTTAATTGTGAGTTGATGCAGATTCCTTGCGAGGATAGTTTAATGTATTGGGTCGAATCAAAGGAACGGCTGAGATCGTCCATAGTGGAATTATATTTTGTGATCAAAACGGTTTTAACATTACCGTTCCTGAAATATGAGTAAGTATGTTTTGCCTATTTTCTATTATTTTACTTTTCTATAATCGCTTTTTCGTCTCTTTTTTTTTTATATAATAATAACATATCGTTTTTCATCCTAATTTGGCTAAATAAGGTTGTTCATGTGAAAATTTTTAGGAATAATTAATTTAAGGTCCCATTATTAAACAATTAAGTAATGTTAAAATTTTTATATCGCGTTGTTAAAGTTGGCGTAAATATTTTAATGTGTTTGTCGAGTTTATTATTCATTTTGACGTCTACCATAATTAAATTTTAAAACTAGCATACTCCTTAAATCTAAATTAGCAAGACATAACCAATTATTAGTAAGAATATAACTAAAAAGATAGTTAAAATTTGAACAATTGAATTTGTAAACAGAATTTTACTAAAATTTTAGTAATTTGACATAACCTAAAAATGAATTTGACTAATAATTAGTTACCTTTCACTAAATGGTTAGTAGAAATATAACCATTTCAATTAGTAACTGAGTTTTTGCTTTCCAATTAGCCATTTCCAACCAATTCAGATTTAGAGAGTATAAATTTAAATCTGATTTATATTAATTAGTAATTCATGGTGTATAACATAATATTATAAAGTTGTAACATCGGTGTTACTTTTTAACCGAAATGAGGTGATTTCTATTTAGTCTATTTATTTTTAATTAATCGCCCTTTTTTTCAATCGATGTTATGATACTAAAATTTACTTATAATGCTGACACTTAATAACATTTTCTTTAGATACTTCGTAACTATCCCGGATTGGCAGGATTTGCCTATGTCGCAAGCTTTGGCCCTAAAGTTTCCAAAGGTTCCATTCGACCCTCTGTTAATGCGACCGGATTTTTCTCATCAATGTTTCGTATGGACCCAGGAGTATACTTGGTGTGGGGTCGTAGGATCTTTTAAATGTCGCGGTTACTGGCGCCCGGTTAGTTCTTTTACAATTTTAAATTTCTACTAATTGGAGCCCCTCCTTGGGTGCAGGTGAGATATAGCTATGCCGTTTATTGTGTATAACATAATGTTATAACGTTGTAACATGGGTGTTACTTTTAAAACTGCATATTAAAATTATTTTTATAAAAATTATTTTTGAATTGTTCTTATATATTATATTTTAATTTCGACTTAAATTTAAGATTTAATTTTAGTTTATTCAAATAAGATAAAAATAAAAATAAGTCAGTTTATAAATTAGACTTTAACTTTAATTTAAATGAATAAAAATAATTTTTAATCCCGTTAATTTAAAATTATTTGAAATAGTTTAAAGATAAAAATACAGTATTGGAAATATTAATTGAAAATGATTTTTCTTTTATTAATGAGATAATAACAATAATAAATTAATAATTAAATAATAACCATTAGTTAAATTAAATAGCATTATTGTTATTTTAATTTTTACTAAATAATAAAATTTGTCTTTCTTATTATGAATAATTTATGTTATTATAAAGCTTAAATTTAATATTACAATTTTATTTAGAGATATAATTTTTTTATTTTTAGTTGGATTATTTAATGTAAATAAAATTGATATTATTTTTATTATTTATTTATACATATATTTTGCTTAGCTTTGCTCATTATCTTACTTTTAGTCTATGTTTTTAGTTGTTTTTCTTATGATAACATTACTGTTGAATAATTTTTCCATTATTTAATCAAACTATTCCTAGTCTTACTAGTATCAATTAAATAATTTAATTAATATGTGTAAAAGTAAAAATTTTTTTTTTTTAATTTATTAAAAAAAAAGGAAAATAAAAAAAAAACTGAAATAGATAGATTTTATTCCTGTTATCAGTAATTGTAGGTGTGATTACCTATAAAACTATTTTCTACCATGATTTTATCAGAAAAATACTAATTTCTTTTTCAATATATTTCAGTTGAGATTTCGACACCCAATGGCTGAAACAGCCAAATTAGCGGGGGGATGCTATTGGCTCTCTATTGACGACGAATTGCGGGAAGTTACACTTGACGAGCTACCCCGCAATTTCTTTGAATTTCCCGCCTATCCTTGTGAGCCTGCCGTAATTCTGGTCTATGTTTTGGAATTTTTACCGAATAAAACGAGGTTACGCATTGATTTGGTAAGAAAAGATTTCTGTTCTCTTGCATAATTACTAAATTTTTGTAGTGATGTATTATGATACAATTCTTTTTTTTATTTCAGCGGACCCGTTTTCACATCAAAAAAATGATCTCGCCTTGCTGGACCTGCGCTCGAAAAATGCGTAAATCCCTTTCTGCTCGATAAACTCGTTCGTTATTTTAACATTTAGATTATTTTTCTATGATTAAATTACACAATTATTAACCCTTTTTATATTTTCTTAGTATTATTAATAAAATTTTGCTTTCATAGTTTTTGTTTAGTCCCCTTTTTACTCCCTAATTAGATTAATCACTTAATTATAAAGTTCACAATAGTTCAACTTAAACTAGATTTCACTTTCTTTTTTCCTAAGACACTAAGGTGTCTTGGGGTGGCACTTGATGCTTTCTTGTCCTTGGGCATGGCGTTAAATCACGCCAATTATGCTCGGTTTTTGTTTCTTTGGAAGTACTATCAGGAGGTTCCTCTGTCGTTTCGTCTGATGTGGGCTCTGGATTCTCGTTGTTTTCAAATCGCACTTGACTAGGATGATGATTACGAACGGGTAAGATAGGGCTTGATACCTTTAAATTTTTATTTTTACCGCTGCAAAAAGTCACGATTTTAGTAAGCTTGCCAATTGGTTTTCTGAATACATATAGAAGGAATATCAATACTAATATAGTGCCTCCTCCCAGAGTTGTATTGGTGAGTCTATTATTTTGTGCCGTTTCTACTTGGTGCTGGCTTAGGATTTTCCATTGTTTTTCGAGTTCTGCTAGCGAGACATCAGACTTTTCTTCGTCCCAGGTTAAGATATGCGGGCCTATTTCAGTTTCGTTTATATTACTTCCGTACATCCTTTGATGTTCCATTATTTTTGGAAAAATTTCACTCACATTTAAATCGGTCATTGGTTCGTATAGGTATTCTTGTGGATCCTCGAGGACATTGAAAGCCGATATTATTGCGTTATCAGTCTTCAGGGTGCATCCTCTGGCTATTTGTATGATCCCTGTTCCCGAGATTTCCAATTCCTTAGTGGTTTCTCCTCTACACGTGAGATAGGCTAGTTCTGGCTTGATTAGGGTATATATCCATCCTCCTACAGTACTTAGTGGCATCCAAAATGGCTGTTGATTCGAAGTTATTCGGATATCACAGATTTTTAACGCGTCTAGAGAAGGTTTTCGAAGTAATTCCAATTCACAAGACCTTACTCCTTTGGCTTCATAGATGGGTTGGGTAAATTTACATATATATTTTCCTCTGATGAAAGCGCAGGATTGCAGAGTGGTTTCCATAATATAAAAATACTGTTGTTTATCCTCCCCGACGGCAAGATATTTAGTCCTTGGTCTTATATAGGCTCGGGTTGTGGTATTGTCGGCAAGTGTTTGAATGATGGGCATTGGATGTAGTTGGTATAGCCGGTAAGAGGTTTTCTCTAACAATGGAATGTCTACGGCTATGAAGAGTTTGTCGTTTTTGATTCTAGGAAAAACGGCTGAGATTTTAATTAAATCGATTATATTAAGTTGATAAGGATGTAGCGGGAATTCTACATCTGATAATAAATCTTGAACTTCTCTGGAGATTCGAAGGATTTGTTCATTTTTCAATAAAGATGGATGAAGTCTTCCTTCTTGAGCGGTGTTGATTACAGATATGAGCTGTTCGAGACTCTTCTGATGTTCGTCGATAGAGAATTCGACGGTTAGGGCAATTCTCTGCAAAGAGTCACGGTACATATCGATTGAAGCGGTGTTAATTACTTCTGTCATATTGTTAACGAAGGATTTTAATTGAGTTTTCAATGCCATTAACTCCGAGTCTCTTTGCTTACCCTTTTCGTGTAATTCATGAAATTCTGAACGAACAAGATGTACCTGTTCACCCATAAGTCTTGAAATGTTATTTTGTACTAAATTTAATTCGTGTATGGCTTCTTCGTATCTGTCACCATCTTCGTAATTTAAGATTCCGGCTGTTGGTCCGGCGATTTTGCCTATGAATCCAAACCATGGTAGTGTTCTCTTCCTTCTGTGAATCGTCATCGGTGTAGATTCCGCTGCGTAAGTTTCAGAATGGTGACGTAACTCTTGTACGGCATTCGATAGTGTGATTTGTAATGTAGCAACAGCATCAAATTTTTTTCGTAATCTGGAGTAGCTTAGTTCTTCGTAACATCTAAATTGGGCGATAGCAAGGCAATGTTCCATGGTCTCGTGGAGTCGTTGCGAGAAATCTGAGAGCGGTTTCTGTGCAGGTGCAGTGTCTAGATAGATCACTACTCGCCAAACGTCCGTGGAGTGTTGCAGGGGTCCTAATCTTTCATAATGAATCCCGATGTTGGTTTTGAATTTGGTATTGGAATAGTTTGCTGCCGCTTTCTGACATCTCACTTTGGAAAGCAGGATTCCCCAGATGATCCATTTCAGCAAATGCAACATGATTAATCTAGAAAATAACACATAATTTATTAAAATTTTGGAGAAGAGGGGTGGCTCTAAGATAGAGCGCCCCGTTTTGCTAATTCATCTGCCCGTTCATTTCCATAACAGCCACTATGTGCAGACTCATAACACCACTGAATATCCAAGGTTTTAAGTGCTTCTTTTAATTCTAAAAATTCTAATTTATTTTTAACAAGTTGGTTATTGGATGCTTTCCAATGATTCGATTCCCATTTTCCTAACCATTGGGTATACCCATCAATTAGGAATCGGGAATCACTATGAATTTTTAATTTTTTTATGCCAGCAACTATTGCCTGAGTTGCGGCTGATATCACGGCTTCGATTTCAGCGGAATTATTAGTCTGTCTGCCTGATGCTCTTTTGGAAATGTTAGAGGGATGATTTTCTGAAAACCATACGCCAATACCAGCAGTTGCAAGTTCCTTGCCGTTTCGGAAACAAGATCCATCGGTATACACGTGTATGAACCCATGCCTATCGATTAGAAATCCGTTTTCCGAGACGTTTAAAGACTGGTCTAGTCATATGTAAGCTAGTTTCAGTTTGTCAGCGTGTTTTGTTATTCTTGTTCCGTCCTCTGCTTCTAAAATAACATTATGATTCTCAGTGAATCCTACTACCTTGTAAAGGCCTTCATAATAAGCATCGAGCTTACCGGACCTTACTTCAATTTTTACTCTAACAAAGTCTCCTAATTTTGCATTAAGGGGTTTTTCCTTACGGTCATAATATTCTTTAGTTTTTAATTTTGCTTGTATGATGTTATTAGCAGCTAGTTTGCGTATTTCATACATTCTCGTGATCAACTCCCTCAAGTACGAACCATACGTTTCCAACTTTTCTTCTTCAGGGAAGGAAGATGGCATTCTAGCCTCCCTGCCGAAGACCAGCTCGAAGGGTGTAAAGTTCGTGGATTCATGTACGGAGGTATTATACGAGAACATAGCAAAAGGCAGCAACCTATCCCAGTCATCATAATTATTAGCATAGATCCTGATATATTCCGTTAGAACAATGTGACTTCTTTCTAGAGCTCCGTTAGTTTGAGGTCTATAGCCGGAAGTGGTCACTTGTTCTATATTAAAGATTTTTGCCAATTTCCGCAAAACTTTACTAGTAAACGATTTTCCACGGTCGGTCAGAATGCATCTGGGTGCGCTGTGTACCGAAAATAGGTGGGTTGCAAGGGCGTGAGCAATTGTCGTTGCACTAATGTCGGGAATAGCTACTGCGATACAATATTTACTAAGGTGATCCTGCATTGTTAGGATATGTTTATTTCCATTTGGTGTTGTGGGTAATATGCCAACCGTGTCCAAAGAGACCTTATCAAACGTATCTAGGGGTGTGTCTGTGATAAGCATCGGCTCTTGTGTTTTTACTCGCGTAAGTTTCTGCTCGGCACATTCCGAACACCGACGGATAAACTCAATAATGTCCTTTCTTAAATTCGTCCAATAAAACCTACTTTTTATTCGCCTATAAGTTTTTGTTAACCCCTTGTGTCCTCCTATGGTACTACAATGGTACTCCTTAATGATTTTCTGTCGTAATTCTTCTGGTGGGGTGATTACGTTTCCATAACAAACCGTAATCTTTATGTCCTTGTCCCTAAAAATGGTCGTTAGTAAGTCAGTAAGAGTGTTTTTAGGGAGGTCGTCACATAGGTTTCCAAAACGTGCAATCCGAAATTGGTCAATTTTATCATGGGTTAGAGCAAATAATAAATTCCTTAACGCTTGTTCTAAGTCTGTTGAATTCGTGGAGTCGAGATACTGATTTTTCAAAACTACTGAGTATATTTTATTTTTTCCTTTTTCTGTAACGATTATTTGTCCCTTTTTCGGTTTTTTATCTTTAATTTCGTTCATGTCGATTCTGCCAATTGACAGAAGTAATTTCGTGACGGGAGTTACTACTTCGCAGTCGCTTGAAATAAAGTGAACTAAATTGTCATGCTGATATGTTAGTGATTCGCGACAACTATTTAAGACATTAGTTCGTGTAGCTAAATCTGGGATGTTTCTATCCTCGTTGCATTCCATGGCTTCGGGAGAATGGATGTAAGGCATTTGTAATTGTAAATTAGTGGGGTTTGGATCTATAGGGATTCTTTCAGAAGGATTGTGGGTTGCCATTAATGGTTGGGTAATATTTTCGTGAACGTTGGTCTGTAACCGTCTTGGTTTTGGTTTCTTAACATCAAGTCTTACTTCGGTTAAATTCGGTTGTGTTTCGTCGGTCGCTTCTGTAATATGTTCTAATTGATCAGTTGGTTGAACGTAAGGAGTAGAACGTGCGACAGGGCCATGACTAGGCATTGGGGTTGCAAACGTCACCCCTTTTTTTGTTAAGGGTGCTAGAATTGATTTATCGGGAGAATCGCTTTGTACAATTGTGTCAACGTCCGTAGGATCTTTTTCCTGCTGGATCTCGCAATTTGATTCATGTTCCGTTTCGTCAAAAACTGATCCTAACTCATTTTGGGCCATTAAATCTCCTATTTCTTTAAGTTCTTTTGTGATACGGTCTATGGTGCTATCTATCTGGGAACCTATAACCGTGGGCCGATCTTCCGATTCTGTGGGATCCTTTTCTTGTTGGATGCCCTTGCCAGGTTCTGTATCAGAAGGGGGGTGTTCCAAATCTAAGAAATTTGAGTCCCAGTACCAAGATTGGTGATTTTTACCTACCGTTTTGTCGAATTTATTAATGGATTCCTGAATGCTTTTTACGAGGGCTGGGTCTAGTGTGATATTAGGAAATTCTTCATCCGAATCATCGCCGTCACTACTACATGGTGGGGGACTAGCATATACAAGAATGTCCTCAGGTTCTAGGACTTCTTGGGCATTATCCCGCGTTTCTAGGGTTTCTGGAAAAATATTTTGCCGCGCGACTTCTTCCTCATCGCCCCTTTTTTTGTCACCTTGATCTTCCATTTGCGTATTTCTAACAGGGCTTTCACGAGTTGGCACCGTTGCCGGTACGTCTAAACTAGGGAGACAGCTAAACCTATGTCTCTGAACAGGAGTGTCAGACTCCTGTTCAGAATCACTGCTTTTATCTGCTTCTATACCTGATCCTTCTGCGTCAGAAAGGTTATCCCGATAGTCAGGGATTGTCCTTTTTGTTCTGAGTCTATCAGCTATACTGGTATTGTCAGTTTCTGATGCTGGTTTAAGAGAAGGGATTTTAGATTTAGATCCTTTAGGTCTACCAGGTTTCCTTTGGATTCCCGCACTGACATTTTTGGATGTACTAGGGATGGGTTGAGGAATTGGTAGTTGTCCCACTTGCTTGGGAATTTCGAGGGTAGATTTAGAAGTCTTTTTTTTTGTTAACTTTTCAACAACTTCTTTAGCCTGTTTCCCGGGGTCGGATACTAGTCTATCTTTTCTTGGTGCTAGCGTTTTCTTTATTATTTCTTTCGCGGTTTGTTTGGCCGCACGATCATGCGTATTAATTGGATAGGATGTTATCCCTAACGAACGGACGTGTGCTGGGAATTCTTTGTCTGCAAGGCATGCTTTAAATTGCTTTGTTATGGTATCAGGTTCCATTGAATCACACTCATTCAGTTCTGAGTCAGAGTTGTGGTCCTGATCGGGTGGGTTATTCGATATTGCTGGTAACCATCGATTTATTTTACCTGATTTACACTCAAAGTCATAATCATAGTCCTTTATTTGGAATAGCCACTTTGATAACCTACAAACAGGAGTCCTCGCTGCCTCGACCCATTTTAATGGCTCGTGATCGCAAGACAAGATAAATTTGCGTCCGTATAAATACGGTCGGAAATTTTCCAGTGCGTGGATCGCTGCTAGGCACTCCTTTTCTGTTTTAGAGTAATTAAGCTCATTTGCATTAAATACTCGAGAATAGTATGAAACAGGTAAATCAATGCCATCCTTATTTTGTGTTAAAACAGCGCCAACTGCAATATCTGAGGCGTCTGTAGTTAAACGAAATGTTTTCTCAAAATCTGGATACTGCAAGATAGGGTCCCGACAAAGTCTTTCCTTAAGTTTTCCGAAACTTATTTCCTCGTTTTCCCCCCAGTGAAATGGTTGGGTCTTTTTTAATAAATTGAATAATGGTTTAGCCACATTTCCGAAGTCTTCTACGAACCTTCGATAATATCCCGCGATACCTAAAAATTCGCGAACATTTCTCTCGGTGGTAGGAGTAGGGAAGTTTTCTATGGCGTCTAATTTCTTTGGGTCGGCCTTAATTCCTTCTCTAGTAATAATATGTCCTAAATAAGTTACCTCTGTACGAAGAAACTCACATTTTTCAGGTTGTAGAACCAAATTGGCATCACGAAGCCTAGACAAAAGGCGTTCCACAATTACGTCATGCTCTTCGAGAGTTGCAGAGAATATAATTATGTCGTCTAAGTAGACGAAAATCTCTGAGTACTGCATGCCATATAATACTTGATCCATTAAACGCTGAAATGTGGCAGGAGCATTTTTGATGCCCATGGGCATTCTTAGATATTCGTGATGTCCTCTCCTGGTTGAAAAGGCAGTTTTCCGTCTATCTCTAGCATCAGTTCCAATTTGGTGGAAACCTGAAGCCAGATCAAGGACAGAAAAATACTGGGCACCACCCAGTCGTTCTAAAATAGAATTTATGTGAGGGAGGGGATATGCATCACCCACTGTTTTCTCATTTAGGGCTCTGAAATCAGTTACAACTCTCCACTTAACCTTGCCACTGGAATCCATTTTTTTAGGCACTATTAGGACCGGAGAATTGTAAGGTGATGTAGAGCCTGAGATAACTCCATCGTCATACATTTTAGAAACATGCTCTTCTATGAGAATTTCCTGTTGTTGTGGTTGACGGTATTGTTTTATTTTCACAGGGTCCTCATCTGTCGTGGGAATTTTATGTTTTACTAGAGGGGTGATAGGCAATTTGTCAGAAGGAAGTTTAAAGCGATCATGTCCATTTCTTACCCATTTGTGGACGTATTCTAATTCATTTGGGTTTAAATGGGTAGAGGGAATTTTCCTTAGGATTTCTTTAATTCTTTCTTCTGCATTGTGGAGGGGAGTTTGGCCCTCCATTGAATCATCATCACTATAATCGTGGCCATAATCAAACGGGAACAATTCTTGTGGAGGAACTTCAAATTCCATATCGTCTTCCCTAGTGTTAATAGCAAAAACTTGACAATTTCCCTCCCTCTTACAAGTTAAAGCATTTCCGATAAATACACCCTCAGGTGACCTAATTTTTGGAAGGTAACCTTCCGGAATGCTGTTATCCTGTAATGGAACCGAAATTTGTTGTTTTGTCCTTGCTTTAACATGGAGAATCCTAGGAATAGGTTTGATTTCCGGAGCTAATTCACACCGGGCTCTATTTGATTCTGGATCAATAAATGGAATAGGATCTATTGGTCTGGTGTTAGTAATTAACGAATTATGATAAAAGGAAATGTTAGTCCTTTCTTGTCGTAAGAAATTGCGTCCTAAAATACCTTGCACCGAAATTGGAAACTTAGGTTGGACTGCATGAAAAGTTCTATATTTTCCCATAATCAATAATTCGCATGTTCCCAGAGTGTGCACACGATTCAAGGTCACTCCCGTGATAACCGAAATTTCGTTCTCCCTAAGAGGTACTCGGGGATCTAACTCCGATACCTTGATTAGGTTAACATCGGCACCCGTGTCGATTAGAAATTTACCGTTTCCTGCTGTCAATTCTGGGACATCGAGCTTTATAACCGGAGATTCAGCTATGTTATCATTAGTAGTATGGTCTATTGATTTTCTAAGAATCTGACTGCCGTAGGACGCTCTTGATCTTGTTGACTCGCCGTCGCGTCGTTCCGACGAGTACGATCGGAGTTTAAATGATCAGCATTTCGTGTTGGCAGTGGCGAATGAGATCTGTTAACACCATCGTTAGGTGTCGAATATGATTCACTACGATAAGGAGAGTCTGGTCTGCGCAAGATTCCTTGAATTGGGGGATCATATCTACGATTTTCGTGTTGATATTGTGGATTAGGTGAACGTCTGCGTTCTAAAAAATATCGTGGGTCCGAGTGGTTTCTAGGAAAATTTTCATATTGCCTCGAGTAACGATCGGGGGATTGATAACGATTTGGACTTGCAAAATTACGCCTAGCTCCATTTTGTTGCCAATTTCTTTGGTCGGGTTCGTATAACCGGACATCCTCGGCTGGATGTCGATTAGAACGTGGGTCTTGGGGGTACGACCTATCATAATAATTATCATGTCTTGATTGGTGGTTTACTCTATAAGAATTTGATGATGAGCTTCGTCTTTCAACAGCATGCTTAGCATACTTAAATGCTTCGGTTAACGACAGTGGATCTCTCGTGTCAACCGAAGCAGACAACTCATCTGGTAATCCTCTAACAAAAGCTCTTGTTGCAGAGTCTCTAATAGGAATCATTGTGGTAGTGGCAACTTCGCGGGTGTGTGAGATTTCTAACGCGGCTTGAGCTCCGCTAAGATATGAATTTAGTCTATCATAATATTCGTTGACTGATTCTCCGCGCCTCATTACAATATGGTAAATTTCATTGAAATAATAATCGAACGGTTTACCCGGAGCAAATCTTTCTTTTAGCAGATCGATTAGGTCAGTGATTTTGTTAAAAGACTTATTTCTGGTACATTCTCGAGCTGGACCCAATAATTTTCCTATAACGGCAGTGATTAGGGATGATTCGCACGACGCTGGGACATAACTGGCGGCATTAACGATGTCTTGTAAAAAATCTCTAATCGGAATATTTTTACCGTCGTAGTTTGGTATGTGTGCTGCAGCTTGTTGGATAGCGAGCGTACTTGCGATGGAATGTGCAACCTGGATTGCAGCATTCTCTTGGGGCGAACCAGCATCTTGGGGCGGATTAGTTGTACTATGTCGCGTATTGGGTTGAAATCCTAAATCAGTACGCGAGCCATAGACGTCCGCAACCGAAGATGCACTCCGATCAACCGGAGGTGCTGCTCCTTCACCATTATCGTCGTTTTCGTTAGCCATTTGATTTCGATTTGGAGTCTGAGTGGGGATTTATACCAAAAATAGTTTTTTTTTTTTTCTTAATTCGTGTTTATTGCTTTGACGACTGAGTCTAAAATTTCCTCGAATGTTTGTTCTGTGGTAGTATCAAATTTTTCGGGGAGGGATTCTACACTTTTTAAAGTACGAGCAATAGCACGTTCGTACCTTTCCCTAACCTTTCTACCGGCTCGACGACCACGTTTACTTTTCTTTTTAACTACCAGGCATTGTAAAACAGGCATGTCATCGTAATTAAAATTTTTCTTTATTGATACTTATAAGATTTCTAAGCATTTGTTCCTTAAACAAACAATGAAAACAGATTATTTTGTGTAGAACAAGCCTTTAACAAAACAATCTGTATATAAAATCCCAATTTGGCCTAAATTCAATATGTATGGCCTAAATGTGGAGTTTTACTTTCCTTTCATCGATTCTAGAAATTCTCGAGAGTTCCCATCCTGACTATTCTTAATAATTCTTGAAAAAAAAGGGAAATCTATTATTTCTTAAGAACCAGACTGATTAAGAAGAAATAATCGATTTGGTATAATTCTAATTTGGCCTGTACGCAGTGGATGGCCTAAATGAAAGAATGTTAATACCTTATTTCATTTATTAATTGAAGAGTCAAACAGGGAAATTTAGAAAATTCAGTTATCGATTCTGACAATTTTAATTCTTGGAACTCTTTGCTTTTATGTTTCCTTCTGCTTGATTAAGTAATTCTTCAAAGAATTCCGAAAATTCTTTCGAATTCCTAAAAGTCCTAAGTTCGTTTATAGGCGGATTAACTGCTAACGCTAGGTTGGTAGCCTTGTTACTTTGTTCCGGGTATGCCGGTACCTCAGGGATTTTTGATCTTTGTTGTTCGATTGCTCGTTCAATTCTCTGCCTTACTAATTTTCCCGATCTACGATTGTTGCCTTTGGAAAAGGGGACCGGATTCGAAGGGTTTTGCATTTGATCAGCTTAAAGAAATGAAACGAAAATCTTGGCCAAAAGTTTTTTTTTTTTTTTGTTTTTGATTAACGTAACTTATTAGGAGTGTATTTTAATGCCTCTTTACATTGCGTTATCGAAATTTCATAAAAGAAAATACCTTTAAATTTTGAAATCGCAGTCTTAACTATTCTGCCAATAAAAGGCCAAATTGTTATGACGGTTTAGATTTAACTACTATAAGTGCCTCCAAGGCGCAGTTTTAGTTAAATCCTAGTAATTTCAAAATTCTTAAAATTTTAAGCAATATTTACCAAACTTCTATAAACGTAAAATTTCAGATTGCGATTGCAATTATTCTGCCAATAAAAGGCCAAATTATTACAACTGTTTAGATTTAACTACTATAAGTGCCTTCGAGGCGCAGTTTTAGTTAAATCGTAGCAACCAAAAATTTTATCAGTTAGTATATAAAAACTTTTACACTCAAATAGGAAACGTCAATTTTCACGATAGGTTTAGCACGAAATTCATTTTATTCGCGTCGAGAGAACCCTTTTTTTTTTTTATTATTATTATTATTTTTTTTTGTTTAGTCCCCTTCACTTGTTCAAGTGGCTAATCACTTTCAACAAGGTTATTCAGGGGAAGGTTTTTGTATTTTTAAAGAAGTCAGAGCTCGCGAGCACGCTGAGTATAACTACTGTCCTCGCTGTCTCTTTTCTGCGTTTACCCAAAGTGCAAAGGTGACCATTTTTCTTTCAATGGTCTAAAAAACGACTAACATTTAGAGACAGCAAAAAAAAAATCTAATTTAAAATTTTTATTTTATCCCGCACTTCACTTTGGTTTAATTAAATTTGTTTATATAAAAAAACTGTTTAAATTAATTGCCAAGTTTGCTAGAATATGGAATGTGAGAGAGTACAGTATCCAGAACGTTAGTGAAATAAATTCCTTCTTTGAAAGTCACAAAATTTCCAAAAATCTAAAAGTCACTATTCAAAAATAAAACAAACAGTGAAATTCAATCCCACCGCTGCCACCAAAATTATTTGTCACGAACAAGAAAATTATTTATTTAGATTTTATTGTTTGTGGAAATAAGATATAGTTTTAACTCATCACGGAGTAGTAAAATGAGTCGAATTCCTGACTTATTTATTCAAGCCTTTTCTGTTTGTATTTATCTTGGGAATAGTAGAAGGAAATTAAATTGTTAAGATTGATTTACCATTTTTAACCATTTATTTAAACAACCAAAAAATGTTTAAATGTTACAAATACAGTCTAACGTTAAGCAGAGAACAATTTTGTGTGTATGTTTTGTCGTGTAGTGTGAATGGAACGAGATTATACTTTACCAGTATACCGCCAGTATTGATGAGTTGTTGAATTTGATTTTTATATTTAGTTTATTTTCTTAAATTTTAAATTCTCAAGAAAATAAAATAACTAAAATTCTACCTTTGAAAAGTTCAAAGGGCAAAAGAATAATTTTCAATTGATTTTATTAGTTATTCGAATTAAACCGGAAAAATCAAATAATTTGGAAAACCGATTTTAATTCTAATCCCGACTTCCAATTTCTTTACAGTTAGATTAATTATCGCGACCACTTTCGATGAAAATTGCAAGTCGAAATGAAAACGATTAGAATACGCGATAATAACTTTGATTTTTTTATTTACGAGTTCACGAAAGAACGTCGCGGCCACTCTCGAATTAAAAAATCAAAGTCAAAGAAATACGTTTAAGAACTCACGACGGGCAGACAACTTTTAGTATCCGAGAGCTTTTACCTCTTTGATAGATCGATTCGTTGTGCGCCCAGTTGATTCCTTTAATCAAACAAGTCGCCTCTGTTCTTTTGTTAGGAAATGCCAAATTTGCAGTATTTGCAATTTTGTATTTCCGAGGCGTTACAGGTGGTGTTGCTACCTGGATATTTTTGATGACCCATCATCTTTCCTAGTCGTTGTATCCATACGCGATGGAAATAATTCCAGCAATTCACAGCCTGATTTATTTATTCAATTTATTTTTCATTTTTCTTTTTATTATTATTATTTTTTTTTTTATATTACAAAATTAGTTTTCTTTGTTCTTATGTTCTTTCCTTTTTAGGTCTGAACTTCGAGGCTTAGATAGTTCTAAATCAAATAATAGAATTTCCAAAGAGTGTGGGTTTTAAATTTCACTCCTTGTAATAATTTATTCGATTATTTATTGCTAAAATGCGCATGGAATGACAACAACCAGCGATAGATGCCATCTTATTTATTTTTAGTTTGATTACTCATTTATTTAATCCTTTGAATTATTGTTCACCTAATTTTTATTTTTATTAATTTAATGAAATTTATTTTGTTTAAGAAATCGGAAGTCAGTCAAGGCAATTGATTTAATTAATGATTTTGTATTCATATAAATTTAGTTTTTAATAATTGTAAACAAAAATAGAAAAATAACTCATCATTTCGAAAATGCATTAGTGTGGAAACAACACACTATCATGGTATGCCGGCAAGTGTATGTATGTGTATGCTTGGGTGTGTTCGCTATACATCAGCGCTCACACGTGTGTTATTTCATATGCTTGCTGCAATACTTCTTTTAGTTTAGTTATTTTGCAATGCGGAATTTGAAGTAAAAATGTTTCATATAAAATATTGTGGAGTATATTGACCTCCAAGTAGGATATATAATATATAATTATGATTAATTCTAATATAATGATTTTCATTTTCTGTAACATGCTTATTGACTATAAGGATAATAGAACTTTAGACAATTATTTATTTTAATTTTCTATCATTAATTAAAATTTTCTTCCATTACAAAATCAATCAAATACTTATTCCTTTAAGTACGTTGAAAAGAGAAAGTTGGGTAGCGTAGAAACACATTCCCGTCCTTTGCTCAAAAATGTCCACTTTATGATTTTTTTTCAAAAACACAACCCTGTCGATAGAAAATACCTCAAAGATACCTCAAAAATGACTGATTCGGTATTCTTCAGTAATTTTTACTCTTACAATACCAGGTACCATTTTTTGCTTAGCTTAGGTAGTCCTTTTAAATGTCGCGATTACTTATTTAAGTTTCAATAGGATCATAAATCTACGTTCAACTGAAATAAAGATGCCTATAGGTATATTTTTTCTTTTATGGTTTCTGTAACCCAAAAGTTTTATGACTCAAAAATTTTGCAATTTGCAAATTTTAAATTGGAAACATAAAAATTATAAATCTTTTGTTTTTGACGATTATGAATATCAAAAATTTTCTTAAAATCAATCAAATTAAACGACAGTCAATTATTATAAATATTGATATTTTTCATTAAAAACAAAATTTTTAAGGAAAAAATTAGATACCTAGAATCGTTAAAACACGTAGAATGCAAATTCTCAGTTTATAAAATTCTAATTACAAAATTGGAAAAATTTTTATTTCTTATTTTTAATCCTTTTCAGATGTTTCAAAGCTTCACGACCTCTTTTGTCCTTTTTTCGACATCAGAAATTTAACAAATGTACTGGTAAAAGAATTTATTTCTTAATAAATAAAATTGTTTTAATATTTAAGTTAGAACTTTGGTTTTTTGAAATTTAGAATCTGTAAATTCTAACAATTACGTCGATATAAAATTTTTGGTAAAAGCCTTACAATTAAATGAATAGTAGCGTAACTCGTAAACAGTAGAAGATATCAAAAAACTAATATCATTTTTGAATTTTATTTCAGAAGAATATATCTTTTTCATACAAACATGTAAAGAATTAATTTATTGAAAAACGAGTATAAAATTAAAATAAATAATATAAATAATTTAAAATTTAAAAAATAATTGTAAAAGAACCTTTCATTTTATGAGGGTAAAAGCATAATAAAATTCTTCAGGGTTTTAACGGCCATAAAGTAACCCTAATAAAGACCTAAAATGTTCGGTATTTTCTAGGTACGAAATCATTCAAATAGTACCTCAAAAGTACCTGAAAACACTTAGTCATTTTAACCAGTCATTTTTCAGGTATTTTCTATCGACAGGGTGGACACTTTTTCAAAAAAAGGGCTATGGTAGACAAAAGTATTTGAGGTAAGGAATTTTTTAAACATTTGTTTTATGCAAACGAATGTGCCTACGAGTTTCAAAATAACTCCCGTTTTGACATTGCAAGATTTTCCGTAAAAGATGGCCGCCGCTCGTCAGCTGGGCACGGGCTACGTGACATGCGCCTCAAGTGAGATGGCGGGCGGCGGCGGCCATCTTTTACGAATAATCTTGCAATGTCAAAACGGGAGTTCATTTTGACGCTCGTAGGCACATTTGTTTGCATAAAACAAATGTTTAAAAAATTCCTTATCTCAAATACTTTTGTCTACCATAGCCCTTTTTTTGAAAGTGTCCAGTGTTTTTAAAAAAAATTCATAAAAGGGAAATTTTCGAGCAAAAGAGGAAAACGTGTTTCTACGCCACTGTCAGCTTTCGGGTTCCAACGTCCTTAAAGAAATATTGTGTGGAAATAATGAACACGATTTTTTGACAGAAATAATGACGTGATTAAAACTATAGCATATACTATTGTTTGTAGATCATGATGCTATAAAATGAATGTTGTGTAACATTAAAAAGAAATAAGTTAGTCCTTCCATTTAAAAAAATTAGTTTCTTGAACCATCAGCAAAAAATAATTTTAAAATAAAAAAAAATTTGGGCTTTTTCTTATTCAGCTTTATCTTACACCGGTTCAACCTCTCCTGTTGAGGGGTCTAAAGGTTTGAAACTGGGGGTCAATGGTGTAATTTGATCTCATCTCATCTCATCTCGTTCTCATCTCATCTCACCGACTTTCAATTTTTTCTCACTTTTGAAGTTTAATATTTTGATAGTGTAGTTTTTCCACATGGTTATTAATGTTAAAATTTCAGTACAAACTAATGCACACTAGTGTCCTAACGGACAAATACATGCGCACTAGTGTTCTAAACTATAAACACATGCGCACTAGTGTCCGAACCTACAAATACATGCGCATTAGTGTCCTAACCTACAAATACATGCGCATTAGTGCCCTAACCAACAAACACATGCGCACTAGTGTCCGAACCTACAAATACATGCGCATTAATGTCCTAACCTACAAATACATGCACATTAGTGCCCTAACCTACAAATACATGCGCATTAGTGTCCTAACCTACAAATACATGTGCAATAGTGTCCTAACCTATAAATACATGTGCAGTAGTGTCCGAACCTACAAATACATGCGCATTAGTGTCCTTACCTATGAACATATATGCACTAGTGCCCTAACCTACATATACATGTGCACTAGTATTCTAACCTATAAAAACATGCGCACTATGTCCTAATCTACAAATACATGCGCGCTGGTGCTCTCACCTATAAAAAAATGCGCACTCGTGTTCAAACCACTAATTACATGTGCACTAGTGCCCTAACCTTCAAATACATGCGCATTATTTTTCTTCTCTTTAAACGCATGCGCACTAGTGCTCTTACTTACAAACACATTCACAGTAGTGCCCTAAAGCACAAATAGATGCGCAGTAGGGTTATACTAAGTCAACACTAGTGCGCTTGTACTTGTAGGTTCGGACACTAGTGCGTATGTGTCTGTTTGCTTAGTCTCGAGTGCTCATGTGTTTATAGGTTGAGACACTAGTGCCTATGTATTTGTAGGTTAAGACACAAGTGCGCATGTATTTGTAGGTTATAACTCTAGTACGCATGTGTTTATAGGTTAGGACACTAATGCGCATGTATTTGTAGCTTAGAACACTAGTTTACATATGTTTGAACGTTGGGCCACAAGAGCACATGTATTTGTAGATTAGGACTCCAGTGCGCATGTGTTTATAGGTTAGGACATAAATGCGCATGTATTTATAGGTTAGGACACTTATGCGCATATATTTCTAGGTTAGGACTCTAGTGCGCATGTGTTTATAGGTTAGGACACTAATGCGCATGTGTTTATAGGTTAGGACACTAATTGCACATGTGTTTATAGGTTAGGACACTAATGCGCATGTGTTTATAGGTTAGGACACTAATTGCACATGTGTTTGTAGGTTAGGACACTAATGTGCATGTATTTGTAGGTTAGGACACTAGTGCACATGTGTTTGAAGGTTGGGCCACAAGTGCACATGCATTTGTAGGTTAGGACTCTAGTGCGCATATGTTTATAGGTTAGGACACTATTGCACACGTATTTGTAGATTAGGACACTAATGCGCATGTATTTGTAGGTTAGGGCACTAATGTGCATGTATTTGTAGGTTAGGACACTAATGCGCATGTATTTGTAGGTTAGGACACTAATGCACATGTATTTGTAGGTTAGGACTCTAGTGCGCATGTATATATAAGTTAGGATACTAATGAGCATGTATTTGTAGGTTAGGACTCTAGTGCGCATATGTTTATAGGTTAGGACACTAATGCGCATGTATTTATAGGTTAGGACTCTAATGCGCATGTATTTATAGGTTAGGGCAGTAATGCGCATGTATTTGTAGGTTAGGACACTAATGCGCATGTATTTGTAGGTTAGGACACTAATGCACATGTGTTTGTAGGTTAGGACTCTAGTGCGCATGTATATATAGGTTAGGATACTAATGAGCATGTATTTATAGGTTAGGACACTAATGCGCATGTATTTATAGGTTAGAGCAGTAATGCGCATGTATTTGTAGGTTCGGACACTAGTGCTCATGTGTTTGTTGGTTAGGGCACTAGTGAGTATTTGGTTATAGGTTAGGACACTAATGCGCATGTATTTGTAGGTTAGGACACTAATGCACATGTGTTTGTAGGTTAGGACTCTAGTGCGCATGTATATATAGGTTAGGATACTAATGAGCATGTATTTATAGGTTAGGACACTAATGCGCATGTATTTATAGGTTAGAGCAGTAATGCGCATGTATTTGTAGGTTCGGACACTAGTGCTCATGTGTTTGTTGGTTAGGGCACTAGTGAGTATTTGGTTATAGGTTAGGACACTAATGCGCATGTATTTGTAGGTTAGAACACTAGTGTTCATTAGTTTGTACTGAAATATTAACATTAATAACCATGTGAGGAAAACTACACTATCAAAATATTAAAGTTCAAAAGTGAGAAAAAATTGAAAGTCGGTGAGATGAGATGAGAACGAGATGAGATGAGAATGAGATCATATTACACAATTGACCCCCTGTTGTACACTACCTAATTTCGCCGTACATATTTCTTTTTATTTCAGAATATTTTTAATTTCAGTGAAAAATATCTAGCTGTAGTAATATCACGGAGACGGTCACCCATATAACCTCTAACCAGTAATCACGCTTGACTTTGCTGAACTTTCGTGAGCGCGAGGCCAGAGCCGCTCTCCTACCTGGTATCAAGGATTGAAAAAATTTTTATTTATCTTTAATATAAGCTGACTCTTCCAAAATATTACTTTACCATGTCCTCAAGATTTTCTTAATAATTATAATAGTTTATGAAATACCCCTTTATATTTCGTCAAGATATCGTTTTCTCTCAAGATTCTTTAAAAACTTGTATTTTTGAATATATGTGACCGCGTCTTTCGAATAAAATGAGTTTAAAGTTTTTCACTAAAATATCCTAGATTACTGGGAAAGTTGCATATTAATAATTACCCAGATAGATGTTTCTTCACAGTGTACCTCAACCAGTCGCAGGTGAGGCGCATGAATTCTTCAAAAATGACATTTGATCGAATGGACATTTGAGGGGACGCCTAAGTCACCTTAAAACAATGCAAAAAGAGTCAACTTTCGGTACACTTTTCTCAAAAACTATTACTCCAATTGCGTTCTTCCTTGTTTTGTTCGATTACACATATAATCAATTGTATGAATAAGAAGTAATAAGACGTTATCTTAAATAGATACTTTTTTATAAACATTTATACCAAAATGTAAATAACACTCCCAATTTTTCTGATTAAATGACTCACATCTCCGTTTATATAACTCAAAATGATGTCAAACTTCTTATTCGTAATCTTGAAACCTTCCTGAAAAAATTAAAAAAAAAACTTGTAAATCGGTTTAGTAGTTCAAGAGAAAAGTGTACCGAAAGATAAAAAAAAATTAAAAAATCAAATTTTATAGGAGAGACGAATAACTAAAAAGAAGAAAAATCTCATGAATTTCAGAATTAAATAATCCAAATTTTATGAAACTTGGTATACTGGGGTTTTTGGGGTGGCTGATTTCAATTTCGAAGTCAGATTATCAAAATTCAAAATGGCGGATACAATATGGCGGTCGAATTTTTTAAAATTGAACGAATTTGTATGAATCTTAGTATATTGGGGTTTTTGGGGTCGCTGATTTCAATTTCGAAGTCAGATTATCAAAATTCAAAATGGCGGATACAATATGGCGGTCGAATTTTTAAAAATTGAACGAATTTGGATGAATCTTAGTATATTGGGGATTTTGGGGTCGCTGATTTCAATTTCGAAGTCAGATTATCAAAATTCAAAATGGCGGATACAATATGGCGGTCGAATTTTTTAAAATTGAACGAATTTGTATGAATCTTAGTATATTGGGGTTTTTGGGGTCGCTGATTTCAATTTCGAAGTCAGATTATCAAAATTCAAAATGGCGGATACAATATGGCGGTCGAATTTTTTAAAATTGAACGAATTTGTATGAATCTTAGTATATTGGGGTTTTTGGGGTCGCTGATTTCAATTTCGAAGTCAGATTATCAAAATTCAAAATGGCGGATACAATATGGCGGTCGAATTTTTAAAAATTGAACGAATTTGGATGAATCTTAGTATATTGGGGATTTTGGGGTCGCTGATTTCAATTTCGAAGTCAGATTATCAAAATTCAAAATGGCGGATACAATATGGCGGTCGAATTTTTTAAAATTGAACGAATTTGTATGAATCTTAGTATATTGGGGTTTTTGGGGTCGCTGATTTCAATTTCGAAGTCAGATTATCAAAATTCAAAATGGCGGATACAATATGGCGGTCGAATTTTTTAAAATTGAACGAATTTGGATGAATCTTAGTATATTGGGGTTTTTGGGGTCGCTAATTTCAAATTTGAAGTCAGATTTTAAAAATTCAAAATAGCGGATTCAATATGGCGGTCGAACTTTTAAAAATTTAACAAATTTGTATGAATCTTAGTATATTAGGGTTTTTGGGGTCGCTAATTTCAAATTCGAAGTCAGATATTAAAAATTCAAAATGGCGGATCCAATATGGTGATCAAATTTCTAAAAAATTACTAAATGTGCATGAAATTTTTTACTTTGGCGTTTTTGGGGTCGCTGAGTACAAATTTGTTATTTATATTTCGAATTTAATAATTTCGAATCTAATGTGAGGGTTGCATTTTCAAATATTGTTAAAATTTACCTGTATCTTGTTACTCGGAAATTTTCGGGTTTACTGATTTGAAATCTTAAATCAACCGCCATATTATATCCTCCATTTTGAATTTTCCAAATCTGACTTGAAATTTGAAATCAACGACCCCAGAAACTCCAATATACCAAGATTCATGCAAATTCAGTCAATTTTTAAAAACTCGTCCGACATATTGGATCCGCCATTTTGAATTTGCAAATCATGTCGAGAAATATATATGGAGTTTTGATTTATTCATTTTTAGTATAAAAATAAGAAATTTTAATACAATTGAAGCTTTCGTACATAATTTATTGATGAACTTAAGGATTTATTATTCTCGAGATAAAGTATCCAACTTTACAAATTTATTTAGGCTACTTCTACTCATCAGAAAAGGTTTTAAATAGTCTTATTTTATTCCTAAATGAGTCTAGTTTTGGATAATCACACAAAAAGAAAATCGTTTTTTTTGTCATTTTTCCACTTAGACGTCCCCTTGATAGAATGGACATTTGATCGAATGGACATTTGATCGAATGGACATTTGATCGAATGGACTTTCGACCGAATGGACTTTTGACCGAATGGACTTTTGACCGAATGGACATTTGATCGAATGGACATTTGATCGAATGGACATTTGATCGAATGGAATTTTGATCTAATGGACTTTCGACCGAATGGACTTTTGATTGAATGGACTTTCGACCGAATAGACTTTTGACCGAATGGACTTTTGATCGAATGGACTTTTGATCGAATGGACTTTTGATCGAATGGACATTTGACCGAATGGACTTTCGACCGAATAGACTTTTGACCGAATGGACTTTTGATCGAAAAGTCATTCGGCCGAAGTGTTTCTTTAATGTGAATTTACTCTCTATTATACAGCAGTCTATGGATACCAGTCTTGCCAGATACCCTCACTTGACGCATCTGCGCAAGTCTCTAGAAAGTCGTATGATTGGTCCAAGTGAGCGGGGTAATTTGACAGCGCTTGTGTCATATAATAGGAAACCTCTCCATGTTTCCTATTTATCCAGGTGACTAATGTTGGGATCAGGCGATGGGTCCAGCGACCTTTCTCCTCCCCGTCCCACCTTTTCTGCCATCTATTGAGGAGTCTGCTCCTCGCCTCTCGGCGTATGAGTTCCTTGCTGGGTCTATTTTTTTCTGAGTAATCAGGGGAGTTTCTATCCTTGGAAAGGAGGAAAACTTCCTCCCTTTCCCTCGCCTGAAGGTCTGCCGGCGGGACAATTGCAAGGACCTGCGCAGCACTCGTTGAAACTGTTCGATATGCGGAGATGATACGCGTGGTAATACACCTCTGCATAGACAGAATTTTTCGACAGATGGTTTTGCTCCTATCTGTCCGTAGAGAGGGGGCCCATATTGCTGCTGCATAGAGCAGCTTTGCGTGGGCAACGCTTGCCACCAGTCTCCTTTTCTTCTCGTGGGGGCCACCTATGTTAAGCATTAACCGCGATAGGTTTCCCGCAAATTCCACCATCTTATTGGACGCCGCAGCTATGTGATGGTAGAAGTTTAATCTTCCATCTATATGTACGCCCAGATACTTTATCTGTTTCCTCCACTTGACCTCGAATTCGTCTATCACAATTCTTGGGGCTTTATAGCCACGTCTGTCCGTGACAAGTAAAGCTTCGGTCTTTTCTAGAGCCATTTGAAGGCCTCTCTTCTCCAGCCAGCTTTTAGCAAGCCGCAGACATTCGTTTATTAGTATACCAAGAGCCTCCGCACTTTCGGCTGTACACACGATCAACGCGTCGTCCGCAAAACCGATGATCACCGCTCCCGGGGGTAGATCCATTCGCAGGAAGTCATTATAAGAGACATTCCATACGAATGGTCCCACCCTCGAACCTTGAGGGGCCCCACGCTGCATTTCTTCTTTAAGAGTGCAGGTGTCTCCGTCATACACAACCCACCTGTCCCTAAGATAATTATTCATTATCCGCAACAGATAGGGCGGTATTCCTTTTTTTCTCATTGACTCGATGAGATCTTGCCATCTTGCGGTATTGAACGCGTTACGTATATCAATGACTACTAGTGCGCAGAAGCTCTTCTTTTTCCGAGGTCCCAGTTTGTTCTTTCCTTCCTTGGCTATGTCTACAACTGCCTGAATGGCATCAACTGTAGACCGGCCTTTACGGAAACCAAACTGGTAATCAGATAGACGATTCTCTCCGGTCAAGTAACTTTGCATTCTTTGCAAAACCATATCCTCCAGAAGCTTACCAATCGTATCCAACAGGCATATAGGCCTGAAGGATGTGACTTCATCTAGAGGTTTGTCACCCTTTCTTAGGAGGACCAGCCTCTGTCTTTTCCAGTCTCGATAAAACTCTCCTCTTTTTAGGCAGAGATTTAAGCTATTTCGCAGAATCTGGGGTGAAGACACGATCACCTGTTTCAGGATCTCGTTACTTATCCCATCGATTCCAGGCGCCTTGCCTGTTTTCAATATTCTGCCTGCATTTCTCAATTCGTCAAGAGTGAAGAGTTTTTCCTCTTCGACATTACAGGAACTCCAGTCCGTCCTAAGCCATGGTTCCGCAGGAGGAAACAGAGCTCTTATTATTTGTCTGACCCAATCGGGATTGTCCAGGCCGGGGGTCTTTTGCCTCGTTACTAATTTCTTAGTGACGATTTTAAAGGCCAGACCCCATGGGTCTTTATCGACTTCCTCGATTAGACCATTCCAGCTACGGCGTCGTGACGCGCGGATCTCCTTACTCAGGGCTTTTTTGGCCTCCTTATATGCTTCTTTCAGCAAAGGATCTCCCTTTGAGCGGGTAAACTTCCGTCTTGATTTGAAGCACGCCTGTCGCAAGAAGGCCAACTCAGCTGACCACCAGTGCAAGGACTTTTTCCTGGAAACGGTACCTTTACGACGCGGCATGGATGCGTCGCAAGCGGTGATAATTGTATTTGTCATCGCTCGCACCTCCACTTCCAGACTGTTCGGCCTATGTACCCAGCCTAATTCTTCAATTAGGCGGGATTCCTCAAGAGACTGAGAATTCAATATACTGGTGGTCGCTTGCGGTATAGTCCTCGGAGACCCGCCAGTCATCTATGCGGCTAAATATGCTAGATGATGAAATCGTCAGATCTATTATCGACCCAATTGCATCCTTTCTAAATGTCCATTTGTTTCCCCGGTTCACAATTATCAAATTGTTCCTGGAGACCATTTCTCCTCTCTTATCGAACCTTGCCTCGCCCCATTCTGGCGACTTAGAATTAAAATCTCCTGTGACGAGGACATCCAGCTTGGATTCTTTAAGGCTCGATTCGAGGTCCTCTATATCGGAGACGAAATCCGCCAGCGGGTCATTAGGTGAAAAATAACAGCTATACATTCGCATACCTGCAACCTTCACCCACACGAACCCGCTGTCCGTCTCCAGAAATCCGTTAATCCACAGATTCGGATTGCACACCTTAATGGCGGCCCTTCCAGATTTATCCTGGTACCAAAGAGCGTTGACACTCTTTCTATGCTGCTCGCTGCAGAGCAAGACATCAACATTCTTTTCCCTGGCTCTCTGCTCTAGAAGGGCTTGTGCATCCTTACTAGTATGCAGATTAACCTGCAGGAACTTGAAGGTTTTGCCCGTTTAAGTATCTCCAATTCCTGCTTGAATACAGGGCAGGCATTACTCCCGGAGGAATGCGCACTGTCTGGCTTCCCTAGGTCCAAGCAAGTTAAGCATTTCGACTTTTCTGTGCAAACACACCAAACACCGTAAGCACCTGTCCACTTCTACATGCTCCCGAATTGTGGCATTTATCCACCCAACACGGACTTTGTCTACCTTTAGGAGAGACTCTGCGTCACCTTCTGGCAGACGGATCAATGCAACCTTCATTCCACCAAAACGTGAAACTAGGTTGCAAGTCAGGTCCCTGATGGGTTTTCCTAATACTTCCTGTATTGCGCCGGTTACTTCGTCAGAAGTTGTTGACTAGTCGAGGTTCCTTATCTCGAGAGACCTCTTATTTACGAGGGCTGTCACCTGAGCTCTTTCTTTCAGAGCAGATGTAAGGGCCTCCGCAAAATTCAGAGTCTCTCCACCCTTTTTGACGATCAGGATAACCTCTTTGTTCAGAGTCCTCCTAACTTTTAGGACCTCGGAACCGGCATCCTCTGGCTTTACGATGGTTTTCAGCCATTTTAGGATATCGACATACGAATTTGGATCCGTTGCCGTTATCCTGACTGCCTCTGTAGTTCTGACCCTTGGGGGACCGTTCTCTTTTCTAGAACTTTTCTTCTTTTTCGCCCTTTCTTTTCGGACCTTTCTCTTACTTTGGACAAGCTGGAAGTCCTGGTTGTCCTCTTTATCTTTCGTAGAGACCACTTTAGCACAAGTTTTCTTTGTGACTTCCGCCTTTCTCTCGACATGCCTCTGTTCTTTCCGGGCAGACCTGGCTTCCTTGAGCTTCGCCTTCTTTATCAAGGTTGTTGCGGGATTGGTTCCGGGGCTCTCGACATGGATATGCGTGCGCTTCCTGGTATCGCTTGGAGTAGCTATTTCTTGGGAGATGGGTGTTACAGCCTCATCTACCCTGGGCCTTGACGATATAAACCGAAAGTTTTTTCGGATTATATCGTAGGCTTCCTCCAGCGCAAGAAGACTATAATAAGGAGGTAGAACTTAGGTGGTGGGGGTACAGTTCGAGTACGTCAGAAATCCTTTGCCTCAATAGGCATACCTAAAGTTAGACACTGTGCGCGGTAGCTTTCTGCGCAAAAAAATACAACGTGAGACCAAATTTAAAAAAATAGTTTAAAATATTGAAAATGCGAAGAAACATAATTACTTTTATTAAAATAACTAATAAAATTCGAAAAATTTCGTAACCTGAAAGAAAATATAGTTATATATTGTCATCTTCATATTTTTCGGTTAATCATAATTTTCCAGTGATTGCCCATTTGAAATTAAAAAAACTCTGGAAAAACTAACAATAATCATATGATTATTGAAGAAATATGGCTTTAAAATAATAATATTTTTGTTTAAAGTTGTATAAATTAATCAAAATGCAACAAAACAAAATGTATACAGAGTTGCATAAACGTCAAAATTTGAGGTTAGGTTGAGGTTATGAACACTCTGCTTTCGAAAAACGCACATAATTATCAAAATATCCACGTAATTACTGCTTTTACACATTAAATCAAAAAACTAAGACAAGAATCTGGATTTGCATACAAACTGATGTCATATTACGATTAATATTATTATCCGTATTTCTTTATAATATTTTTATCAGATGTTGGCAATTATGTTTAGCAAAAGTTTTTCAGGGTGGCCACAACAAAAATAATTAATAACGTGCGCAGAAGTTTACCGCGCACAGTGTCTAACTCGAAGGTATGCCTACTGAGGAGAAGTTTCCATCACGTACCCCCACTACCTAAGTTCTACCTCCTTATTATAGTCTTCTTGCTCCAGCGTCTTTAATCCAGTCTGTACTTTAGAGCTGATGCTCTTCTGCTTTCCCATTGCCTCGCGCATTGTTGCGAATAATGCTTGCATTCTTGCAAGCTGCTCTGCAATATTCGCAACAAAGGCTTCATCAATATCCGTTTTAACAGGGGACACTGAAGAACTGGTCTCGATGGATGCGTTTCCGGTCAGACGATTTACGTGGGGTTGGCTCCTCCCAGAATTCACGGAGCTAACGTTGACCACCAGGGCTTCCACCTGGTCGGAATCAACGACAGGACCACCCTCCAAAGAGGGGCCTGCCTGGGGTATATTGTTTTCACTCGCACGATTATTCATTTTGTTTTGTTTGTTTGTTTGGTGTCGTTGGTCAGACCGGACAGACAACCGGTCCATCGGGCGCCAACCCTAGATCGAGACTACTCCACACCAACTTAGAAAAAAAAACCAAGAAGGCAAGAGTGTCCCTTTCATCCCAGAACCTATGTCGTCCACAGCAGACGAGGATGGTTAGCCCCCATTTGGAATCCGAATTAACATCATCCGCACAGGATAGCCAGTGCACAGGTTCAAAAAACGGCGGCTACCCGAATTAACGGGGTCCCGTTCATTCCCCTGTGCCCAAACTCGCCAGACATCGGGAGTCGATCAGCTCTGGGAAGAGCAGAACAGCTCGTCTAGTGATGGCGTCCCAAGCGCCTGGCCGGTCCCAAGCCCCCTCACCACGACAAGGTGACACCACATTGTAGAAAAGCAGCAAATATAATTGAATGTATTAAAGACATCAGATAAGAAAGAGAAAATTAAATTTAAAAAAAAATTTATAAATTTTATTTTGTTCATAAATAAATTCTAATTAATTATTTTGTTCATAAATAAATTCTAATTAATTAAAATTTATATTATTTTTAATGTACTTAATTATATTTGCAGTTAATCTTTATTTTTTTTTCATTTGGATAATAATAAAAAAAAATATATTTAAGTTAAAAATTAAAATTTTATCATTGTTAAACTTTAATTACAAATAATTTCAAAATTATCATTGTGGACTTCTATTAATTTTACAAATTCTAAAAGAATATTAACAGTTTTGAAATTAGTTTATATTAAATTGCAAGTTGAACTTGGGAAATTAGATTTTAAAGAAAAATATTGTTATTTATTTTGTTTCGAAACAAAAGCTCGAACCAAGAGCGTAATATTTCTTTAAAAAAAAAATATATATATATGTGTGACCTGGACTGTGAAAAGGGGGCTTACGTGTCAAAAAATAGTTTTTCACTTTTTTGCCGATTCTGATAGATTTTGAGATGCTCTTTCACGTGGTGCAAACCAAAAAGTCATAACTTGTTAAAAAGTTGATTAAAACTGAAGCTAAAGAAGAGTACTTTTGCGAAAAAAATAATGTGTTTTTTAAAAATCTGGAAAAAGGAAAAAAAATTATTGAAATCGCTTAAAACTCCTTCTTCGGGGGTTTTTGGGGTCGCTGATTACGAATCCGGTGTCAGTTTCTTAAAATTCAAAATGGCGGATCCAATATGGCGGACAAAAAATTAAAAACTTATCAGATTTGCTTAAAACTGGTTACACGGGGGTTTTTGGGGTCGCTGATTACGATTCCGGTGTCAGTTTCTTAAAATTCAAAATGGCGGATCCAATATGGCGGACAAAAAAATTAAAAACTTATCGGATTCGCTTAAAACTGGCTACTCAGGGGTTTTCGGGGTTGCTGATTACGAATTTAGTATCAGGTTGTTAAAATTCAAAATGGCGGATCCAATATTACGGTCTTTTGAAAATGTGAACCCCAAAAACTACTGTGTAACGAGTTTCAAGCCGTATAAACGTGCAGACGTATCAATATTGACTTCGATAAAGATTGAGTTGCTCTTTCACATATTAAAAACCAGAATGTCATAATTTGTTAAAATATTTATTAAAACTGAATAAAAAGAAAAGTACAAATACGGAAAAATCTGAAATTTGTTAAAATCTAAAATAAGAAACGTGCATCGATTTGTAAATTAAAGAAATATAATTGAATATCAGAAAAACATAATCTACGCTAAAAGAACATAATTATTCAATCCCAAAAACCATAATCATGTACTTTTTTGCAATAATGAGTATTTTTTTATATTTGTTCGTCGTCGTTTTCCCTGAGATGGGTTGATTGTGTTGGAGGAAGATGGACCTTCTTCCGTATGCGTTTCGAGAACATCTTTACTAACATTCGCGTTCCGTTTCTTTGATGCTAACTCTTTTTTAGGTAATAGAGCCATATATTTCTCTGATACCAAATCCTTTTGTGATAATGCAGCCACACGTTTTTTATAAACGCTTAAAAACAGTTTGTAACGAATTAAATTCGTTAAGCGTGATTTTCTCATTTTCATTTAAAAATATGCTTTCTTTTTTATGTATTTATAACAGTGGTTACTATTATATTTTGAATCCACGCGCGCTACAGATGTAGATAGCGCTGGCGCGTCCTCTGAGCAGACGACATAACCTCGTGTTCTGACGCCGGTTGCCGGTCAGCGTGGCCCGGCAGAAAGAATTGCGAGCTTAACGCGAGAATACGCATTTTTGTGCTTGTGCCACAGTTCCACGCGTATTTACGATTGTTATCGACGTTTTGTATCTAACTTTAGTGAAATTCAATTATAAAGTGTTTACATTCAATTAATTGACTGCATATTTATCTAACCCCAGTCTTCACCTTGGATAATTTGTATCACGACAGGAGGTTTTTCAGCTGAGAGTCATCATGAACGGTAAGCCTATTTTTTGTTCCGCCTGTTCGTGTAACTTGCTGCTGCTCATCTAAGATTGTCAACTCTCAGCCTCCAGAATTGGTTTCTCATCCGTTCATGGAAGTCTCTTCAACTTGTGCCGACCAGTACGCGTCCCTCCCACGCTCTCGGGTATTTTTGATAAACAAACAAAGTTTTTTTTTAAACCGCGTATAAGTCGCCACAAGTTTTAAACGAATCCGATAATTTTTTTTTCCGCCATTTGAATTTGTTAGAATTCAAATTCAGCGACCCCGAAAATCCCCGAGTAGCCAGTTTTAAGCGAATCCGATAATTTTTTAAATTTTGTCCGACATATTGGACCGCCATTTTGAATTTTTTAAAACTAACTCCGGATTCGTAATTAGCGACACCAAAAACCCCCGAGTAGCCAGTTTTAAGCGAATCCGATAATTTTTTTAATTTTGTCCGCCATATTGGATGGGGCTGTTCATAAACTACGTTACACGATTTTTACGATTATTTCCACCTCCCCCCCTTCACATCACAGATCGTCACATAATGCCATAACCCCCCTTGTGTGACGTCACTTTAGGAATTACCCCTCCCCCCCCCCACAGATAATTTTTTTTATAATTATTGGAGTAAATTACTTTAAGTCGATCGCAATCACGATTTATTTTTGTTTAAAATAAACCCATGACTTACAAACTTCTGTTAACACATTTTTGAAATATAATTAACGGTAATAAATATATACATAAGGGAGTCCAAAATCAAAAAGTTTGAAATGTTATGCTGTCACTCACTAGGACTGTTCTTTACCGAAAAAAATAACCTATTTTTTAAAATTATTTATTAATTATTTATTAATTATTTATTTAACCAGTTTTTAGTATTAACTACTACGTAAATCTGAATTAGTGGTTTTCTACTAATGAATTACCGAGAAATTGGTTATTATTAAATAGTGAAAAATATCATTATTTTTACTAAAAAACTACCAATTGATAGTAAAATAATACTAATTTTAAAGTGAAATATTTATTATTTGTAATAGTGAAAGTTTACTTTTTCAATTAGTAGATATTTCACTTTCAAATTAGTAGTTTTCTACTAAATAATAGTGAAAATTTTCACTGCTTAATAATAACCAATTTCTCGCTAATTCATTAGTTAAAAATCACTAATTCAAATTTAGAGAGTATTTTTATGGGTCCTCCAAGAACTCCGAAAAAAGAAAAAATACAAAAAAGCGTTTTAAAATATTTCTTATTATTTCCTTAACTATTTTTTGCATAATTTTTAGTAAATATCATAAATCTAGACTCAATAATTGTTGCGTGCAATTGATAATTTATTTAAACAAATTATTATTACTTTTTTACAACTATTTATTAGTAAATTGCTACAGAGTTGTAACTTTTTCTTAATTTTACATCTTGTTAAGCTTAATGGTCGCAAATTACCAACAACAATTTTACAAGTTGTTTAAGCAAATTATTATTGTGAAATTTCTATTTTTTATCAAATGAAACTACAGACAACTTTTTCTACATTTTGCAACTTTTCAAGCTTAATGGTATAAATTACTAACTATAAGAACTAAAAATAACAATTCTACCAATTGTTTAAGTTTAAGCAAATTATTAATGTTTAATTTAAACTTTTTATTAATTTTTAAACAAATAATTATTGCATAATTACAACATTTTATCAAATTAAGCTACAGAGTTAATTTTTTAGAAACTTTTTCTCAAATTTTAAAATTTCCAAGTTGAATGATATTAATTACTAACAATCTAATAATAACTATTCTACAAATTGTTTAAACTAATTATTATAATTTAATTTCAACTTTTTATTAAATTAGGCTACAGAGTTGCAACATTTTTTCAATTTAGCATTTTTTTATATTTGAAGAAGTAAAATTGACAGATAAACCTAATTATCGAGAAAAAACTTTTAACAAAAGTTGTCAGAAGCAATAATTGTAATAAACCAATTTTATCAATTTACAATTATAAATTTACAAATAATAATGTAAAAATAAAAACTTGTATTGAACATTTGATAATAATAAATTGTTGAAAGTTTAAACTCGATGATTACGTCTTATACAGTCAGTCTTATCACTCCAAAAATAAAAACATGTTTAATTGTGAAAAAATTGCAACTCTGTAACTTGAAGGGATGAAAAGTTGAAATTAAACAATAATAATTTGTTTAAAAAATTAATTCAATTGTCATTTTTAGTTTGTTGTTAGTAAATAGTATATTTTCAGAATGAAAGTTGCTAAATTGAGAAAAAATTGCAACTCTATAGCTTAATTTGATAAAAAACTAGGAGAGGGGGGGTTGGAGAGAATAACATTTCCAACTCTTTTTTCCATATATTTTTGGTCCATTCTTAAATATCTTTTTTATGTAGAAGCCATGCAGAAGTTGATTTCTTAAATGTGACGTCACATTTTATTTACACCCCTCCCCCCCTAACGTCACAAATCATCACAAATCTCTAATTCCACCCCTCCCCCTTTTGTGTGACGTAGTTTATGAACGGCCCCGATCCGTTATTTTGAATTTTCAAAAACTAACACCGGATTCGTAATTAGCGACCCCAAAACCCCCGAGTAGCCAGTTTTAAGCGAATCCGATAATTTTTTTAATTTTGTCCGCCATATTGGATCCGTTATTTTGAATTTTCTAAAACTAACACCAGATTCGTAATTAGCGACCCCAAAAACCCCCGAGTAGCCAGTTTTAAGCGAATCCGATAATTTTTTTAATTTTGTCCGCCATATTGGATCCGCCATTTTGAATTTTCAAAAACTAACACCGGATTCGTAATCAGCGACCCCAAAAACCCCCAAAGAAGGAATTTGAAGCCATTAAAGCGTGAAGAAGTATCAATATTAACTTTTTAACTTTAACATCGTATTTCTCGAAATCTTATTTTTACACGTAAGCCCCCTTTTCACTGTCCAGGTCACATATATGTATTTATTGTTTAAACAAGTTTTTATACTTTTAGAAAAAATCACTGTTCGCGCGTTAAATTCAAACAGAGTTGGTAAGGTGATAGCCATATGTAGTCTACATAACCTAACAATTATTTATTCTTTTTTATGAAATAGGCTATTCCCGTCATAGATCTAGGTCTTGTACAGTTTATTTATTGATTTGAATTCGTTTAGGTACCTGTTAAAACCATATTTCTTTCTTAAATACGTTAAATCAGTTGATATCACATTACTCGAAACCATAATACCACTTGAAAAAGGTATATGGTTTTTGCTCGGAAACCATATACCAGGTCGTCATGTGATATATGGTTTCCCGGGACCTGGTATATATTTTTTTGCTGGGTAATTGGTTCCTTCACCCTATAGACAGAATGAATGAATCTTCTGGGTTATATGAAAGGGCGCTTTCTTGTTTTTGTAAGCCGGTTTACATACCTACTAAATAAATAAATGAAATAAATAAAAATCTATACTTTTATAAGTAGAGAAATATTTTGTTTAATACAATGAATGCAACCAACGCGGCTAGTGTATTGACTGATTGATTGTTGTTTATTTGAATATTGTTATTATTCAGTATTTAAACATGAGAATTATATATTTTGTTAATTAATAGAATATGATTTGATTATTTATATAATATAAATTCTATGGAATATTTAGTTCAATTTTTTTTAAAATTTTTTTAATCAGCACTTTGTACGAAAGGACAATTTCTTGTAAGCCCGTTTATGATCAAATAAATAAATAAAAATTTTTTTAATGAAGACTATGCAGGTACGTAAAAAAGATTTTACAAGAAAGATTTTCAAAATTTAATCCAATTTCTGGTATAGGGGCAGTTGGGGTAATGAAAAACAGAATTTTCACGAATAACATAAGTTTTTTATTTTAATAGGAAATACTTTTGGTTTTCTTTTGCATTAATTTGTTACATCCCTAAGATAATTTAATGGGTTAACAGAATATATAAGTGACCTTGATTGTCCAGAAACTGCTGTTTTTCATTACCCCTACGATTTTGACAAAACTGCAAAATTTAGAAGTAATTAATAACAGCATTATTTCTAAGACGAATGTAAGAAAAAAGTTACCTTAAGTATACTGCTTTAAGGCATGCAAAAACTTGAAAAAAATTCGTAATAGATGTATGATACTTTAATCATTTCAATAATAATATATCATATAAGTTAAAAAACCAATATTTCAAAAGTATTAATGTCAAAAATTAAATATATTGAGGAAATTATAACGGATTTATTTTAAATTTGTAAAGAAAGGTTCCTGAACCCGCTGAATACGAGTCTAAAATCAGATTATTAAAATTCAAAATGGAGGCTCTAATATGGCGTATAATCTTCAAAAATTTGCTTCCATCTCGTTCCTCAGGGGTTTTCGGGGTCATGAAATAAATACTTAAAATCTTTCTCTCTTTCTCTCAGTGGCGGATCCAGGCAAGGTTTTTGTAGGGGGTATTACATGATTTGTAGGAGGTATTCTCAAATATAAGGCTTTGGGGGAGGGGCAAGCACCCGAGGTCCCCCCTTGGATCCACCAATGCTTTCTCTCCTTCTTCTCTCTCTCACTCATTTTTGCAAGATTTTACACTTCTAGAATAGGGTGGTGGTCAAATAAATAAAAGTTTGTCCAGCTATATTTTTTAAATTTTAATTGAAATGCAAAAAGCTAAGTCAACGAATAAACAAAATTTTTTTTTTATTTTCTTTATGTTTATTTACCAAATACGAGACGAAATACTGAAGCATTGTTAATTTGTTTAACAACTTATTAGTGATTAGGAATTATCTTCGTATATCCTGCTGCCAATTAATAATCGAAAAATGGCAAATATTCAGAACTTCTTGTAGATGGTCTGGGGTTGAAATATTCATAACGTACTTACTTAAAAGTCGATAAATTAAACTTGAATCTCTTTTGTTTTTAATTACCTCTTATATTTCATTACCCCCACTTGACCCTACTTATTTTTCATTCTTTTATTCTACTTGAAAATAAAAAATCCGATGTAAAAAAATTCATTTTTTAACGACAGTTTATCTTCTGCATTTAATATTCAACAATAATTTCAAATAAAATACTTTTCTAACAAAACGTCTTATAACTTCTAAAATTCAAAGTACAAATATGAATCACACATATAAACAGAAACTGGTAGATTAGACCCACTGGGTTAAAAAAATTCAATAAACAATATCTTGCAAAATAATTAAAATTCTACAATACCCTTTGGCATACTTCAAAAGGTTCATAAATATAACAAAATACCAAAGTAAAAAAAAATCTAAGAACGAGGTGGTACTCCGTTCATAGAATGACCCAAAGGTAAAATGGCAGATAAAAAAATGAAAAAATCACAGAAACATCGGTAATAAATTACACCACGTTTATTCGCTGATTTCTTAATGTGTTACTAAATTATTGCTTATTTATAAGTTAAGTGGATGTGATGTTGGCTGCTGGTTGCCTTTATAATATTAATAAATGAATTAGCTAGTTACAACGGCGCAGCAATTAAACACTGAGGCATGTGGTGTTTGATTTTATACCTATATTACTTTAAGCACAAAAAGAGAAAAATCTAAAATATTTTGCAGAAGGTTTCAAATTCATTAAAATAATCTTTTGTCCGCCGTTTTTATAAACTATGGAATCCTATAAAACCATTACATCATTGGAAAACAAAGTTTCAGTTTTTTCAGATATGCCAAACAAAAGTTGCAAATATTAATAATCTGTATATTGCATTTTTAGTATAATAGCGATAACACAGAAGAACTTCGATGATGCAACATTAATGAAATCAGACATTGTATATTGCTCACTAATGTTAGAAGGACGAGAAATACTTGTGTACGATAACAACGGAGACAGAGTCGCAAAGTAAAAGATTGGATGATCAGGAACAGAAAATGTTAGGCCGGAAATCATAATGGATAATCCGACCCAGCAGAACCCAAAATGCTTTTACTAAATCTCATTACCATCGTTCTGATTCTTATTTTATTAGGAAAATAAAATATTTTTAATTTTTCTAATTTTGAATGAATTTAGAATTTTGTACAAAACGTAATCCCAACAAGACTAAACAGTACGTAAAACTCTCGAATTTTGATTATGTATTTCAGAGTAAAAGGTACATAGATGTGTTTTAAATTGTTTACAAGTTGGTCACAATGTATTTGAACTTACAAAAAAAATTTAAATTAAAAACAACAAACTAGTTACATTTTTAAAATGTTAGATTTTTACCAAGTCAGTAACTTACTTGGCAATATTAGGTTGCAAAAGATTTAATTTGATCATTTCTTTGCGCCTAAAAAACGCATTGATTGACCTATTTGCAAATTTTTTCCTAAAATATATTTCGAAAATACAAAAGTTTTAATTTATTTGAAATCGTCTTCTTGAAACCATGATTTTGATAAAATTCCAATTTCATTGAAAATTTTGTAAAAATAAAAAGTACTTTTGATTTCCTAGTAAAGTAAACATCTTAGATTAAAACTTGGTATTGTAACTGAAATAAACAAAGCCTACAAGAAATATGTGGTCTCATTAATGTTACATCTTCGAAGTTACCCAGTGGAATTAATAAGAATGTTAAACAATAATCCGTGACAATAATAGTTATTTCATAATTCTGATGGCGCTGCAGGAAAATATTATAGGTATTCATATACAGCACCCTTTGAAATTATCGGTTACAATAAACGGATACTATTAACAATTTTTGTTATTGCTAAGTAATAATTTTAAAGTAAAAAGAGCTAAAAACTTTACTAATGTCTTAGTAGAAAAAAATGTATAAACTATATATTCTTACTGACATCGTTTTCACTTCTAATATTAATACAAGTCTGGCCATGGGAGCAAGTTAGGCACCAAATGTTAAAAGAGTACGCCTTTATTTTACGGTACGCTATTACTCCCAAATTCGCCATAGTTACACGCTGTGTAACTACTGTGTACTCTACTGTACGTGCGAAAAGAATTCACGAACATCGGAGAAGCATTTACTACAGTGTGTTGGCCAGACATGAATTGACATATTTTCGTCGGGCTAATTATAACTGAGTCGAAGATACATACTGAGTAAAAGAAAAATCGCAACATTTAAAGACATACATATGCATTCTTCAGAGCTTGATCAAAAATTTCAAAATACATATATATATATATATTTATTTATATATAAATTATCTAAAGTAAATATGTTTAAAAAATAATAATAGTACCTTATGGTAATAAAAATAATAATTATAATATGATTTTATTTTAAATTGGTTAGTTTTCAACTAATAGAAAACACAAAAATAACGTTAAAATACTTGTAAAGTGATTTGTCAGGCTTTATTTTTTCAAAATATTTGTTGTTTTTAACAATTATTTTTATACTCGTTGAATGTCCAACTGTAAATTCAATTTTTTTAAAAAACTTATGCTTTTTCCAAGAACGATAAAGTTTTAATTCGCAGTTAAAATCAAGAAAAAAAATTGTTGATGATACTTTGATGATTAAAAGATTTTCAGATATATTATAGACTAAGTAATACTAAACAAAATTTTTCTCTGATGGATGCTCGATCCATGAAATACGTTTATTTAATTTATGGATGAAGGAGGTAGAGGATTTATGAGTAACTAATGTTTGTTTTAAGTTTCCATTGTACTGTGCAACGACATCGAGTGCTAGACTACTAACGTAAATTGGTTTTAATTAAGAATTTACGTACACGGCCATCTACAAATTATACAAGAAGGGTACAAGAATGGGGATGGTTTTCATCTTCCATATGGGAACTCTACAGTAAGAATCTCTTGACACTCGCTGAATATTATTTTAAACAACCAGTTATTTTGTTTGTAAATCACTTCATTTTTAGCTGCTCCATCAACAGATTCGATACTCTATGTTTCCCGGGCTTTTACGTGTAATTAACCCAACATTAAAGTAAGCAGATCACCAAAATAGTAAGAGTGCAAGTCGTTTGATTGGAAAACTATTGCTCCTTTACGATTCCCGTACATTCCCCCGAATCCATTTCCCCGAATGGACATTTCCCCGAATGTCTACTTTACCGAAAATTTTTTCCCCGAATACCATTTTACCGAATGCCTTTTCCACGAACATCGTTTTTCCCGAATTTAATGTATCTTGAAAATATATTATTGCGTTAACTGTCTTTTTTTTAAGTTTAAGTCACCCTAGCAACCGTAGTAAATAAATACAGTTTTATACACTCAGAAAAATCTGTTGCTATTATTGCTTGAAATCATTTTTGCATTTTTTCCATAATTCTATTGATGCTATATTTCTAACAGCACGTATAGTTATTGCTCGGACTTGGCCTGAAAACTAGGCGGAGCGGCCTAATAATTAGGTGGATTCTTGCAATTTTTGTATAGTTAGTGTCTATGCTATATTCATATCATTTGCTCATGCGATAATCGCAACAGATTTTTCTCAGTGTAACTGACAGGTTTAGTTTCATATTATTAAATTTTTTAATCGAAATTTTTTTAATAAATTGTAAAGTAATAAAGTTTTATAATTATGGCACAAGTTGCAAATAAGAAACTTCTTCTTAGAGGCTTCATTTACGTCACATCCAGGACAGTTAAAAACCGTAAATATTGGGATTGCGTGAAGGTACGTGACAAACAATGCAATGCACGTGCAATCACTTCTGTACCTCGATCAGGAGAAGAAATTATTGTTTTCAAAGGCCCTGAACAGTCAGCACAGTGGGACATACACCGAATCAAGAAGAGTGCAATGCGGAGTTGGTTAAAGAATCACTGAAAAGGAAAGCCGAAGATCATCCTGAGCAGCCCCCTGCACAATTACTGAGAACTGAATTGGCCGCTGTTCCTGAAGGTGTGTTAAGTCAACTTCCTGAGCGGGAGAATTTAAAAAAGCTATAAGAAGGCAACGTATGAAGAATCTTCCACCTAACCCCAAATCTTTGGCTGCTTTGCATGAAATCCCAGATATTTTTCAAAAAACACTGTCCGGAGAAAACTTTTTAATTTATGATTCTAAAGATGAAAATCGCATTTTAGTATTCGCCACTAGACGAAATTTGGAGCTTCTCGCTAAAAGTGTCTGCTGGTTTCTTGATGGATCATTCAAAGTAAATATTTAACAGTATTTTTACCTAATCTATTTTTATTGTATTTTTTTTATGTTACTATATTGCTAATATTCTAAAAAATGTATGTGTAATTACGTAGGTCTGTCCGAGCCTTTTCACCCAAGTCTTTACCATTCTGGGGACTGGCAAGAGAAACACTCGAGGGGAAAAAGACATTGTTGCTGTGCCATTAGTTTACGCTCTTCTGTATTCGAAAGAAACCACACAATATAGTCAAGTTTTGCGCGCGGTACAATCTGCAGCATTAGATTACAGAATAGATAATTTCATACCGAAAAAAATTATGAGTGACTTCGAGAAAGGAATTTTAAATGCATGCTCTGAAGTATTTCCAAACGTTCAAATTTCCTGTTGCTTCTTTCACCTCGGACAGTCGTTGTACCGCAAAGTTCAGGAGAAAGGTTTACAAGTGCAGTATAATGATCCACTTGATCGGCAATTAAAAGAGCAATCACATATGATTTTAACTCTAGCCATAAGACCAATAATATAAGTGAGGGCTGGCACAATCGGTTTCGGCTTGTCGTTGGGAAATATCATCCTGATCTTTATTCAGCCCTCACTGAATTAAAAAAAGAGCAAGCGAATGCGGAGATTACTATTGCCGAGTTAATCTTGGGAAGAAAGGTCAAAACTGCTCCTAAAAGAAAATGGCTTGAGCATCAGGAAAGAATAAAAAGAATAGTTGAGCAGTATGAAGATTATAAAAATGATGGAGAAGAACTCAAATTTTTAAGTGCTATTGCACATAACATTGTACTTCAAATATTAAGCATTTAAACTTTTTTTCCTATTTATTTTTTCTACTTTTTGGACTTAGAATATTGATCATTCACTTTACTTCAAATATTTTTTTTTTTTTTTACTATATTTTATATTTTGTATATTTCTATATTTTATTTTTTACATTTGTTTGCACTTATTTTATATTACAACTATTTTTATTAAATTTATAAATTGTACCAACGTTTTAAATATTAACACTAAATAAACACATCTGTTTACAAAATATTTAATTATTTTAAAAACTTTATTTTCATTTTTTTTTCGGGATGCTGTCTGTCCAGTAAAACGGCATTCGGGGAAAAAATTTTCGGTAAAATCGACATTCGGGGAAATGTCCATTCGGTCAAAAAGACGTTCGGGGGAATGGATTCGGGGGAATGGTCGGATACCCTTCTTTACCGTCAAATTGCAGTTCTACACACTTGACATAACGCTTCCACAGTTATATCATAGCCGCTTTAAAGTATAGTTTCGTAACTTGCCGTCAGAATTACCTGCAATCCCATGTGGGTAAGTCTTTCACAATTAACGATGATCTTTAATGTATACTGAGAAACATTTTGAACTGTTACAAAACTAAGTTTTTGACAGCAGCATGACAACAGTTTTGTCGTGTCATAGTCCCAAAATTAAAGTGAGCAGCTAACCAAAATGTGACTCATGCATTGTGTACTGCCCTGCTGGATGAAAAAGGATTAAAATATTATCAGTTTGATTCCATGCATATCCATTGACATCCGTTTGAATATTTCCTCTATAATTTTTTAAAACCCTTTTTATCCGTCCAGATAATACGTATGAATCTGCAAAAAATCATTGTCAATCCATTGGAATCCCTAGATCAAAAGAGTGTCTGGCTATCCGCCTGAATCCGCACTTTTCACAACACTTATCCAACTTCAAAACCTTGTTTATCAACAAGCACTTTCAATTTTTATTATCACCTACTTCAGATAAAAAATGTATGCACGCAAACCATTTTCTATCCATTTGTAACTTTTGATCAAAAGAGTGTTCGGATTCCCGCTTACATCGGAAAACTTTCCCGGTCCCCTGGATTTTCCTATGTTAGCCTGTGTTAAAATACCCGCTTATATCGGACCCCGTTATATCAGAAACTCACTTATATAGGATAAATTTCGAAGCCCACAAAGCTAAATTATACCTATATATATCGGATTTTAAAATTTCAGTAGATTTTAAAATCAATTTAAAATAAGATTTCAATTTTAAAATTTATAATAAAGTTTTTAGAAATGATTACGAATAAGGTAATAAGTATGAGTATTTTGTTTTGTTTATTTGTTTTATCTATCTATCTTCATAGAGGCGATAAAAAAAGAATCCAATTACTAACTTGGAACTTCAAATTAATTTAAATATAAAACTTTTAAACTCATAGATTCTAAAAAAAATTTTCAAAATAAACCTAGAAAGTCGTAATTATCAGGCCAGGACATCACAATCACTGATCAATAGTGGTATCTGATGGCATTAAACGATAGAACAATATACGAATTAATTCATAGGAATTTATCAATCACTCCGAGTCAATAATTATATTATCCGAGTCAAATTATTGACTCGGAGTGATTGATAAATTCCTATGAATTAATAACTTCACCGAGTGATAAATTCTTTTAAAATAAATATACGAATTACTTTGGTGCTAATATTAAAATCAACAAAAAGTATAAAAACTTTTATTAAAATATTAAACATATATGATAATATTCACTTTTAATGTTTTTAAGTAGTAATTTAATAGAAGGAAACACTTTTAATGTAAAATTTTGAGTTTTAACGTTTTCCCGGATAAATCGGATACCCGTTTACTTTGGATATTTTACCCGGTCCTTTCAAATCAAATAGATGTGAGTTTTACTGTAGTTTAACTTTAAATTCAAATCTGCAGTTTTAAATCTATGGTTAACCTTTAGACGGCCGGAAAGCCTAAATATAGGCTCCATGTGTGATTGGAACTTTATATAGGATAAATCAAAGATACAAATAAATTACTTTGGAATTTTCTAAGGAGATGAAAATTCGTTAAACTCCAGCTGTCTACAGGTTAAAATTTTTAATAACCGTCAATACATTTAATATGTATCGTCATCTATTATAGATAAAAGAGGTAATTATTTTCTATTCTTTTCAATTCTCTTACCTTAAAAAAAGTTTGTTTATTCGTTTTAACCCACAAATACTGTTAGTATGAATTTAACACCTACTGAGGTAAAAAGTTTTATTAGCTATCGGATGGAGAACGTTGGATTATCGATAAGAACAAGTAGGCAAGTTCTTTTTAATTAAAAAATTAAAACTTTATCAGAGAATGACTTGCGAGAATACTAGTTTCTTTCGTAATACATGAGAATTAAATTTAAAGTAATTTAAAGACAGACCAAGATCTGGAAACGGATGGATAAATGCTTTTTTATTTAAAGGATTGAAACGGATAGGGGGGGATTTAAGGGGATACATATTTCATCCTTAATAGATAAAAATAAACATTAATGTTACTCGCGAATAGACTAGGAATGCGATATGGATTGAAAAGTGTAGCCTAACATTTTATTGTACTAAGGATTTAAATGGCTAAAGGGTGATTTAAACGAATAAACAATAAGAAAATCCGGATATAAACTATTACTGTATCTACATTAGACTGTAGTTACACTGCTTCACAGTTTTAGATAGACCAGTGAGTATCCACCAGGGTTTCGAAAACGAAAGGCCCGAGTTCCATTCTTAATACGAGTTGATTGTTCTGTTTCAGAGTGAACGGAAACAAAAGGATATAAATGAATATCAACAGATGTAGAAGATTATAAACGGATTTAAGTTAACTTTTTACGAATCCTTCTTTGCAAGGATTCAAACCAATATATACATAGAATTTTATAAGATTAAAACAATTAAGAGAGGATATATGATGATCATAAGGAACGTATAGAAAATTTGAGATAGCAGCGGATTAAGGAGGATAAAATTCCAGTTCACGGATTAGAATGTATTGAAATGGACAAGGATTTTTCGAAGAACAAACAAATATAAAATGATTGCTAGAGATGCAAAGTGAGGATTGAAACGGATAGAAAATTTTTCTTTTTCTTAATCCCTTATTTTTTATTTGTCTGATTTTTTCTACTTTTAGCAGGGTCCTTTGTTTGGATCAGATAAATATGCAACAGAATAGTCAGCAGCGAAATACCATTGGTATGTTACAGTCTTTGGCTCCTATAATGTGACTACAGTCACACAAAATGAAGCGCAAACTTTGTTTTATGGTCCCGGTAAAAACAGTATCATTTCTGTCTGCCTCTGCCCTGTATCATACAGTCATATACTGTGCGTGCACTTTAATATCGAATTATCAGTACAAAGGTCGCGCTAAAGGCGATGTAACTGTTTTCTAAAATTCTTTTCATGCACTTAATCTCCATGTTATACTAAAAATAACAAATCTCATAGAAGAAAAACTCAAACTGCCAATTGGCAAAATATTCTTGAAAATAATTATGGTTTTCTAAAAAAAAAAAAATATGTTAAACAAACTATTTTCCTAATCACTATTTCTTATTATATTTACGAATGCCGAGACTACTCGTGAATTTACAGATGTAGTTTCAACCAGTACAAAAACTTTATTAGCACCCCAAAAAAATCAATTAATACTATACTATTAAAAATATTATTACATTATTTTTGTGTTGACTGTTTTGAAAAACAACATATTTAACTATAAAATGAATCTGTAGCTTGATCATACGTACACTGCTTGACGTGGAATGGAATCAACCAATAATATTAGCAGTTAGTAAAAAAGTCTAATATTCACTGTATTTGAATTTAATTTTAAATCTGAAACATTTTTCACAAAATATTTGAAGTTTAATCATTTTTACCCATTTATTTAAAAGTGAATAAGATATCAATAAGGGGAAAAGGGCATTATTAAACAACAAATTCTATATTTTTCTATGAAATTTTTTAGCCAAGTTTCTAGTTCTTTTTGACATGAAGGTTTAATTTTAACAGGTAATTTTCTTTATAGCAAATTCAGACGGTAGTGTATATGAGCATGTGTACATATCGCACATAGCTGATTAATTTAATGCATAGCTGAGACAAAGAAACTTTACAAAAAGAAGCTCGTGCACAATGTACGAAACAAAAATTTAAGATAAGACAAGAATAATCAAACTACATGTTTTAAATAGATATTTGCTTGTTATTAAATTGCTAAATTGTTTCAATTTTTTGTATAACCGATTATATTAATAATCAATTACTAATAATGAACACACATGCACACACATAAATATATATGTACACGCGCACAGTTATCTCAGGTTACTATTAGTCATAAGGAAGCTCGAGTGCGAATTCGACAGTAACAGCATAAGAACAGTTTCTCAACCATACTCGGGCCTACGACTAGTAGTTAACTGATCATATATTTATACATGGCGGTGTATTTCGTGATAAATTATGGACCGATTTCGTTATACAAACCAATGTAATTAATGTTTAATTTATAAAAACATTAAAACATTTTTAATGGCAGAAATAGTTGCTAGCCACTTTCGCGTTCGAGGATGAATATAATAGTGAAGGCGTTGTTCTTTTAGATCATATAAAATTAAAACAAGTGCCATCGTCAGGTATATCTGATGCTCTTTCACAAAACATTACAAAAACAATACGATCCATGTAACTAAAAACTTCAAATCATCTAAATAATAGATAGTAGAATCTCTGTTAAATTGTAGATCATTTTAAAAGATGTTTTTAACTCAACTCCATATTATTAACATCAGTTGACGACCTCGTCCTCATCATCTTCTTCCTCGGTTGACTGAGCTTCTTCCAACCACATTAACCAACTATTTACCTGTAACAATAAATATTTTAATAAAACTATAATTATCAATCGATTGTTTTTAAATAACTATAGCTTTCAAGAAGGCTTTCGTTGAGCAAGAAATATGGTTTCGTGAAACCGATAGGCTAAAAACAAAGAAGAACTTTTACACTGTTCTTCTTATTCAATAAACATGACTTAAAAAACCTTAAACCTTAAAAATAGGATCGAAACCCTATTTAAAAATCGCTTTTCATTATGTTCAATAAAATATAAAAATTTAGGGATATTCAATGTCTGGTTATAAAAATTCGTAAATTGATTATTTAATTTTAGTTGGTTTTGGTCAAGCCCAAGAAAAAACGTTTTTGATGCAGAAATTGTCTTTTTTATAAGAAGTCAGAGGTCGCTTGAAGCTGCATGTTTATGGCGGATATAAAATTTTAAAAATTAATAGATTTCAAAAAAATTTAGTATTCAGGGTTTTTGGGGTCGCTGATTACGGATCTGAAATCAGAATTGAAAAATTCAAAATGGGGGATCCAATACATATAACAGACATATAATTTAAATAAAAGTCGGGCAAGTTCGAGTTACACTCGCCCTAAAACCGAGGGTTCCGTACACAAAACAAAATAATTTTTAATATATTTGATACTATTAAATATATAATATATAAATATATTATACATATTATATATAATATATAATGAATTTTTTATAAAAAGTGGACCACTCTCTCCCCTATCTTCCAAAATATTTTACTTAGAGAGTTCAAATTTTGTACAGGAATGTATTGTCAGGTGTAAATTACATAAAAATTATAGAGAACGTGATGGTGATTGCGCTGTCAACGAAAAATCTAGAGATTTTAGCAAATATCCATAAAAAATACTCAAAAATCATTTTATTTCCTTAACAACGCTATGATCAACTGCTACAATCATGTTCTCTACAATTTTTCTGTAATCTACACGTGAAAATACATTTGTGTACCAAATTTGAACTCTCTAAGTCAAATTGTTTGGAAGTTATGGGAGGGGGGATACGTTCATTTTTTATCATTTTTTTTAAATCGTTGGTTTTTGCTTAAAAACACTATAATAACGATCTGCAACAAAGTTCTCTACAGTTTTTCTGTAATCTATATGGCAAACTACATATGTATACCAAATTTCAGCACTCTAAGTACAATAGTTTGGCAGATATGGAGGTAACATTATACACTTTTAATGCATTTTTGCTAAAAAAATGACCGTATCCCCACCCCCCTTATATTCCAAACTATTTGACTTAAGATGCTGAAATTTGGTACACGTATGTAGATTTACGTGTAGATTACAGGAAAATTATAGAAAAAGTGATGATTATAGCGCTGTCAAAGTTATAACACTAAATTATGGCCCATATGTTAAAAAAAGCTCAAAAATATTTTTATTTCCGTGACAACGCTATGTTCAACACATACAATCATGTTCTCTATAATTTTCCTGTAATCTATACGTGAAAATACATTTGTGTACCAAATTTGAACTCTCTAAGTCCAATAGTTTGGAAGTTCAGGGGGGGAAGATACGACCATTTTTTAGCATTTTTTAAAAAAAATCGTTTTTTTTGCTGGAAAACGCTATGATAACAGTCTGCAACAAGGTTTTCTATAGTTTTTCTGTAATCTACACGTCAAACTACATAGGCGTACCAAATTTCAGCACTCTAAGTACAATAATTTGGCAGATAAAGAGCAGGAATGGTACAAATTAAACGCTTTTTTTCTAAAAAAATGACCGTATTCCTCTCTTATCTGACAAAATATTTGACTTAGAGAGTTCAAATTTAGTACACAAATGTATTGTTATGTGTATATTACAAAAAAATATAGAGATCGTGATGGTAATAGCGCTGCAAAAAAAAGGCAAGAGTTTTCAGCCAAAAAATATCAAAATTTCTCAAAAATCTTGTTATTTTCTTGACAACGCTATGATCAACCCCTAGAATCATGTTCTCTATAATTTTCCTTTCATCTACACGTCAAAATACATATGTGGGCCAAATTTGAACTTTCTAAGTCAAATATTTTGGCTGCTAGGGGGGGGCTTTGGCTATTATTTTAAAAATAATAGATTTTCGATAAAACGTGGTATTTAGGGTATTTCATTATCACTCACTTCAGTTGTAAGTTCTAAATCAGGATTGGTAAATTCCAAATCTAGCTATTATGAATTTTGTAATTCAAAGTTAGCTAAATTCCAATTGCTATACTGATATTTTGAATTTCTCCTAGACCTTAGACTGAAAATAGCGTTTTTCAAACGAGACACATAAATATGTTCTAATACCGATTAGTTCGAACCTTTAATTGGCAGAATTTCATGAAACAGAACTTTCATGATGTGGTATGTTTATTTTATAGAACTTGTTTTCAATCGAATGTGAATTAATCCTAACTTTTACCAAGTAGAACTTTCAAGTCACCGAACTCATAATTAACATAAATTTCATTTTACAGAATTTCTGTTTAACCGACTTTTTTTTAAAAGAACATTAATTTTACCAAATGTTAATTCTGCAAAATGAACATTTAACAGAATGTTAATTTTGCCGAATTTTGATTTACACGAATTCATATTTGTTAGAATTCTTAAAACGTCGAATTTCTATTTATCCGAGACTGCAAACCTCCGAATAAACATCCAACAGAAAAATCTTGGCGTGAAATTTAAAATTAACCAATCAGAAATTATCAGTAAAATTATGATTAATTATTTTAAAATTCACGCCAAAATTTTTCTGTCGGATGTTTTTTCGAACATTTGCAGATTCGGGTAAAAAGAAATTCGACGTTTTAAAAATTCTATCAAATATAAATTCGTGCAAATAAAAAATGGGGCAAATGAAAATTCGTCCAAATAAACATTCTGTCATTTAAATATGCGGCTAAATTAACATTCTGTTAAATGAAATTTATGTTCAATATGAGTTCGGTGACTTAAAAATTCTATTTAGTGAAAATTCGGATTAATTCACATTCGATTGAAAACGAGTTCTATAAAATAAACTTTCGACTTCATGAAAGTTCTGCTTAATAAAATTCTGCGAATTGAAAGTTCGAACTAATCGGAATTAGAACATATTCATTCGTCTCTTTTAAATGTTCTAATCCTTTGAAACCTACATCCTCTTTATTAATGCCGACTTTGGCTAAAATAGTATCAACAAATATTTGGATGTATTTATTATTTAAGGGGGCATAGACAGTCAACAACGCATAAACAGATGATTTTACTCGATTTTGTTGTAAGAATGACTGCTTATGCCCCCTTAAAATAATTTCCAGAATTTCTCTTTTCTTCAAAGTATTCACCTTTAATCAAATAAGTTAAAATACTAGAATAAAAAAGTACTGTTTGCTCTACATACCATATGTAATATTTTAATGAATTTAAAATAAGTAAAGAATATTATATAATATTTAAATCAAAAAATAACAAAATAGATAATTTCAAATAATAACAATTAATATGAAATATATACAAAATGTCAGAATATAACTAATTAATTAATAAATATTCACAAAATTCCGATCAAAATTTGAGATAAAATCATAAACATAAAATTCGTTATAAAAAATAATTTATTGTTCGAATATCAAAAATATCACGTCACAAATTTTAGTACAAATTTAGTCAAACTACGCTTTTCGCAACAGCTCGAGCCCCCAACGCGATATGTATATATATATATAGATATAGAGAGTGTACAAAAGTAAAAGAAAGATTATACAATAAATTTAGCTACTCAAATCATTCAGACGTCTTCGTCACAAGACAAATCTATCGACATTTTGATCAAACAGATCATCAAATAAAAAAGAAAATTGACAACAATATAAGGACAATTAAATAAATAATAAATAAATGTATGACTTATCGTTCGTTGATAAGTTATTGAAGCTGGCTGTGGTGTGGAAATCGTCCGGAAAATGTAAATGGGCCACGTTGTCTAGAACGTTACATTAACGTATAGACTCCATTTTTTTATTATTTCCTGAACTGCTTTAAAACAATTTTAGTGGTGAATTCATGAAATATCCAGGCCTGAATTCTTCTTTTTATTTTCAGATTTTCACCAATTTAATGTCCGACGATCCTTTGCCTCATAAACGCCATGCCTCTTATTATTTCTTTAAATTCCAACCATGGATTTCTTAAACGCGCCACACTGTATTTTTAATTAAAAAAATTAGTTATATATTTCACCTTTCTCACTTTTAATTCCATTTTATTTATTTATAATTACTTTTTTTCCTTAAATAGTTCTTAAAAATTTAATCAACTTTTATCTTTCTACTAATATACTTAAATATATTTTAAATAACTTTTAATTAAACTTTGCATTATCAATTAAAAAGAAAAAGATATACAAAATTGTTCATAATATTTTACAAAAGAATTTTATCTCTAAGCCGTCGGCGTCGTGAGTAGAAATATGGCGCGGATTTTCGTTTATTACTAATTAATTGCAACTAACAAATGAGGCAGAGGATCGTCGAATAGAACTTTTATTAATCGCTATCGCCCTTCTCTAATTATCCTTTTCCTAGACGATTTCCACCGCTCATGATAACCAATCAGAATTTAGTCGAATTCCACAAATACATACAATATTGCCCACCACATTTAACGAGAAAATAAGATTGCCACTCAACGAACATCTCATTCCTTCACATACTACAAAATGATTGTCATATAATTAAAGATTGCATACAATTTTTAAATCACGATTTTTGATAACTTGAATCCATCGGCGTGTTGACAAAAAGTAGTAAACAACAATTTTTCACAATTATTCGTAATATTGATAATTTTATCAGATTTATTTTTCTTAGACTTTTAAGAGCGGCTAATCAAGCTAATAATAGTTTGGATTTTTTAGGTTTGTGTTTGAGTTTATTTAAAATAAGACTGCGTAGTTTAGTTTTTCAGTACAATGTTCGGGAGCCATAAGAACTCAGTATTAGACTTTATTTTGTATCAGTTAGGTACTTATTTTTTTTTCTATACAATATGTCGCAAGTTATTTGTGTAAAATTTATGTAATTGGGTGTAACTACCCGTTTATCTAATAAATAAATAAATTATTCACGCTATTTTTACACATAACATATTTGTATTGATGAGAAAATACAATATAATCAATGACAGATATTAAATTTTAGTAAATAAATGATATTTTTAAAAAAATAGCAACTGAAGCATCATTTAAGCTTTATTCTGAAATTAACTGAATATACCAGCTTAAATATTTCAGTAAGTGAGCCTCTGGACTTAATAAGGAGATTGGCTCTTGATTTCATTTTACAGGGTTCGTGGGGGGTTGAGGCGACAAAAATTGATTTGCATAGGACTTACCAACATTTCTTTGCTAAAACTGAATTTTCGCTTCTTCTGACCGCGGATTTAAAATCAATGGCTAAAAGTGCATTAAAATGAATTATATTAAAAAAATTAATAATGGCAGATCCAATATAGAAAACCCAAAATGATGTCCGATTTTAAAAATTCAAATTGGCCGATTCAATATGTCGAAAGATTTTAAAAATTTTTGTCAGGTTTTCTTAAAACCTGTTTCTTAGGCGTGAATTAGTTTTTATAACCACATCTCGATTATCCATAAACTCTTAAATTTTATTGTACATAATGATAAGCAATAAAGCAGATATTAAAATCAAAAGTTTATCAGTGTGTCATTGTTTTTGAGAAGACTATTAGGATCTGTATTAACTTAATTTACTATTTGCAGTTTATTTTGAGGTATTTCTAACATTGAGCATTTTTCAGAGACAATAAATCTAAATATTTTATTTATTACTAGAAATAGATTTTTATTATCTTTTATGTTTATCTCACTTATGTTTTTACTCCAATAATTACTAATTGATTTAGCAAAAAGTTTATTACTTTTTATTGTTTTCTTTTATTAAATATTTATACCAATTAATTTCCTCCGAGTTGTTACCCTTTTTTGTTAATTTAAATAAGTTGGTTATCAATTTGCTTTTTATTTTTTGGAGGTTGTCTATTTGTAGAGTTGAGTATTTTTTAAACGAATCTGTTTTTTTGTATCTGGGTATGGCATGTTCTGTTGTTTTTTTAATAAGATTGTTAAAATTTAATATGTGTAAATCTATTTCGTTATTATTTAAATTTTTTTTATATGGGATTGGAATTGAATTTTTTACGAGAAATTCTTGGAATAAATCCCAATCGGCTTTTGGAAAATTGAAATCGCGTTTTTTTTTTTGAAATTCAAAGGGAATTGTAATTTTGTTAGGTAGCTCTTTGTAAAAAAAATGCCTCTATGGTCACTGTCACATGGGAAAACTTTTAATTTTTCATCTCTTAGATTTGCGATTTCTAGTCTAATATCACATATCGTCATATCTAGATCAGCTTTAATTTTTGGGCATGTTGGTTTTTCAGGGCCATATAAATTAATTCTAAAAATAAATTCTCTATTTTGAATCCAATTTGCTAAATATGTTCCTCTATGATTTGTTGAGTCTGACCAGGTTGGATGTCTGGCGTTCATGTCTCCTGCTAATATAAACCAATTGTTTTGATCCTGTAATTTAAGGTTATGGAAAAGAATGTCGATATCATCTATAAAATTTCTATTAGATTCTTTGGGAGCATATGCACTTATAATATATAGTTTTTGGTTATTTGGTAATTTAATTAGTATTATAGAAACTTCTAGTGTTTTAAACTCTTTTTTTACCGTTATTTTGGATAATTTTAATTCATTTTTATTTAATTAAGATAGCAGTCCCCCCCCCCCCTTTATCAGTATTTCTATCATCTCTAACTATATTATAGTCCCTGAGTGTCAAGTGATTTCTTTTGCTTAATTTAGTTTCTGATGTTAGGGCTATATCTGCTTTTAGTTGTTTTAGAGTATTACTCAAGCTCTGTCGTCTGGCGTTCGAAACTATCGAGTTTACGTTGATTGCTATAACTTTTAGTCTACTTTGTTCTTTATTGATTAAATTGGTGTTCGTACTAGACATATTCTATGTTTAGTTTTTTACACGTGACCTTTATCATCTCAATGTTTTTGTCTAGTTTTTCATTTATTTTTATAAGTTCTAAAGAAAATAAATGTAATATTTCGTTCTTGAATTTGTCTAGTACGGATCCCAATTTTTCTTCTATATCGTTATTTTCTACATTTATTTCGTCATTATTATTAACATTTTTGGTTAATACATCTTTTTTTGTTACATTAGCGAATGATACATTCGGTTTTATATTATTTGCTAGATGTTGCATTTTTATTTCTTTTTTTCGGTTTATTTCCTCTTTTTTGACGTTAATTTTTTTTGACATTATTACAGTTTATACAAAAAACTTCGTCAGATTGGTTTACAATAGCGCATTCACCTGGTTTGTTATCATTTGGACATTTTACACATCTAAATGGCCTTCCACAAAATTTGGCCACATGTCCTAGTCGTTGACAGTTCAAACATTGAACACTATTTTTTCGTCTAATCTTTTCCCAATTAATTTTCTGATAAGCTAATTTATTTTCTTTTAATAGGTTTCCGATTTTACTTTTACCAGTGGTTTGCACTAAAAACGCCTTCCTCCCTCTTTTAGCCTTGAAAAATTATTTTGTATTAATTTTTTTTACTTTAATTATTTCCACTTGGTCGATATTTAATTCTGTAAGTTCAGCGTTTATTTCTTCTTCTGAAAAATCACCATTTATGCCTTTTAATAAAATGATAATATTTTCTCCTCTTTAGGAGCGCGAGTGAACACTTCTATTTTTTTTCTTTTAATGCATTAAAAATTGTGTGAAAGTCATTTTTATTTTCAAGTTTGAATTCTACTTTATTATTACCCAGAGATTTTAGAGCAAAATTGTTATTACCTGTAATGGAGCTAACTATTTCTATCGCAGTTTTGGTATTAACCAAATAGATACATTGGTAGATTTTCGCATTTATTGTATTACCTTTTCCTTTAAATCTGCTGTTATTTTGCTGGTCATCACTCAAGTCTTCTTCTAAAGTTTCAGTTTCCATGTGGTCTTCTATTTCGCCGTGATCATCATCCTTTCTTTCGTCGTTGAACTGTTCATGTAGATTTTTCCCCATTTTTTGACGTTGGTGACTGGATCCAGGCGTTTCAATTATTTTTTGATAATTTTGATCATCCATTAATGCTGACAATTTTTCGTATTCATTTGGAGAGACAAATCTTGACTGCTCGCAGTTTACATTGTTTACTTTTGCACTTGACTTGTCATTTTTGTCGTTGTTGATTTGCTGAGATTTAGTTTTGGGCGCCCTCTGTTGGCTGCTTCTATTAGTTTGTGATGTTTGCCAGTTTTCTGTCGGTGACTTTGTGGCCTTTTTTGCCGGCTTTTGGTAGGACGTCTTCATCCTTTTTGAATTTGTGTTTGGTTTGTTTGTTAATTCTGAACTTGAATTCAATCTTTTTAATGCTTTGAGAATTTTTCTGTTATTTTCACTTTTATTGGTGTGATTGTTCGATAATTTGATTTCTAGCACTTTTTTAATTCCTAGTTTAAGACTGTCACTTGGCGGGTTTTTGTCATTTTCGGTTTTGTTTTTGTTCAGAGGAGAAATAATTTTTGCATTTTTCTCATCTAAAGACATTAGATTTTTTTTAGTTGAATGTGTGTTCTCAACATTTGATTCCATTTTTATTTCGCGTATATATTCTTGGTTATGTATGATTATGGCGTCACGGCGTGTCTGCTGCGACGCCGTCCCACGCGGACGAATATATTCACTGTTATTCACTGTTTATGGATTTATTATCACTTATCTTTTGTTATTTCCTAATTCAATTAGGTATCACTATTTATATTGTTGCTACTATTCACTATAAAAATAATTTTTTCAATATAAATAATACTGTAAATATCAAATACTGTTTCTAAGCACGTCTGCTCTCTGCCTTTGCTTAGAGCGGGGCGGTTCTTCGCTACCTGAGCCATATCAACGGTACCTCTTTAGAAAATACAAAAGTAAGTTTTTTCGAAAACGGTCTAACAGTTTTTTTTCATTTTAGGCTTAAAATCATCAACAGGCTGTCCAGAAACAAAATCAAACAAAAACCGAGCTGGACAAGCACTTTTGAGTTGATGTTAGTTGACAATCACTGTGAAAGGCGAAAAACCTGCTAAAATGTAAAGCAAAACCGTTCTAGAACTTATTTGATTTACTCAAATACTACTGGCGGCCCAAAGGTAAAACTTACAGGAATTGTATATTTCACTTTTAACCAAAAATTTATGTATTTTTAGTAACGAAAATCAACAATTTTTTTGTCCTGAACAATTTAAAAAAACATTTAAAATTTTTTTACAGTTTGATAGTATAAGGGAGACCGGGGTAAATCCGGTCTCTATCGATTTGACGCTATAAACTCAACTTAAGAAGGAGATATTGGTACTGTGAATAGTACTTAATATTCAACTTATGTTAACAAACTTTTGTTTAGTTTCATGAATTCAACATGGAATCAGAGTCGGTTAAGTGTTTTTAGAGGTGCCAGCAAAAGAAAACGTTCTTCGGATTATTACTTTTTGTGATCATTATTGTTGAGTCTTAATTTATTTGGATAAGTTTTTTTGGTGCTTTTGGATGTTCTTTTTTGAAGTACATATATAGTTTTGATTCGTTTCTTAAAGATTTAATTCAATTTATTCTAAAATATGAGAAATACATTCGGGGTAAAGTCGGTCACGTGACGTCAGAGTAAAGCCAATCACATTTCACGTATTAAATTTTACCAATAATAAAATTTATAACTTGTTAGATCCAAAATAGTAATCACAATTCACTTTTTACCTTCTCTTAAGGAGGAAGGTGATTATCTTTGAGGGGCAGGCGGTAAGAGGGGTTTTTCTATGCTTTTACATGAGATTATAACAACTGTCACCAACTGTTTAAATTTAAACTTTATAAATAAAAAATTAAATATTTAACATCTTGGGCATCAAAAATTATTTTTTATATCTTTAATTTATCTTTTTTATAAATATATTTAAAGAAAATCATTCAATTGTCTGAAAAATGTTGTTAGAAAATTTGTTTGTGAGGTTAGAAATTATAGTAATACAATGTTGGTTACACTGTTTCGGATTTGAATTTGATAGGTAGCTTGATTCCCGCGCAATCAATTCACATATGAATTTATATGCACAGATTCGAAATTTTATTATTTATTTATCACAAGTTATAATTAAAATAGAGAACTTGACTGAGTCTTATCCATAAGAGCCCATGTAAATACCTAAAACTTTGTTATTTAATTTCTAAAAAACGGGACAGTGACAAAATAAAATAAAAAATTATTCTGGCTTCCAAATATTCTCAAAAACTTATTTTTATGAATTTTAGAATGATCTTATCATTTTTGTTTTAGTCACCATCCTCCTTAATAAAATGTACATTATTTGAATCCATAGTTGTATTTCATGAAACCTATATTTATTATTTATTTAACCAATATTTATTGTTTATAGAACTTATAATTTATCAATCATAAAATCAAAATTAGATCATACTTAAGACAGAAATAAGGCGAATTTTAATATTTAAAAAATAAAACGGTAAAGAGTTACCCTAAATTCTTGAAAAAATCAAGTGACTGGATTTACCCTGGAAAATTGTGATTTTGAAATTTGGTATATGTGAATTAAAAGTGATCTACAAGTAAAACTAAAAAAGATAAATCAAAAACTCTTTTTTTTTTTTGAAAGTAGAAATGATAAGCTTTCGAACGATATAAAATAACTTGGATTTAGAGAATAATTTTCTAGATTTTTACCTATCTAACCAAAAGTGACCGGATTTACCCCGGTCTCCCCTACTTTAAGCCAAATCATTTGATAGTTTAAAAACAAAAATCAAATAATTAGAACAAAAGTTAGAGTGTTTAAAAAAAAATTAGCTTCAAATTTTAATGTTTCGTATCTTCACCATTTTAAAAATTTTAAAAAACTACTTGGTGTCAATTATCTTTACTACAATAGTATTATTTAAGCCATCTTATGGCCGAATACCATTGCATCAAAAAAGCTTGTTACGAGTTGACATGGAATGTGAAATAGTTTCTAAAACATTTAATTTCCTTCTACTATTTCAGAAAATAAAGGAAAACAGAATAACCTTGAACAAATAAGTCAGGAAATCGACCCATTTACTACTCCTTGATGAGTTAAAATTATATGGCATTTTTCGCAAACAATTAAGGACGCTTATACCCTCAAGCGGTTCTCATTCTCTCGGACCATTATAGTCAATATTTTTTTAATTTCATTTCTTCTTATAATTTGGTTTCTAAATAGTATTTTGTAGTTAAAATCATTACATAAACAAATTTTATTGAAAAAAAATTTTCCGTTGAAAATTTCAAGCTATTAAAATTTTTTCTTCCTGATTATTTCAAAAAAGTGAAGAATTTCTACTCTTAAATAACATTTTCTTAACAACGGAACGGTAAATTAATTAAATATTGTTGTAAAAGTCGTATTCTATTACAGTTTAAAATATATTAGTTTTTTTAAAATATTTGTAGAACCGTGTTTTTTTAATTAATTAAAATATAGTCATATTGCGCGTTTTGTTACTGTTTCCATGTAAAAGTCCAAACTTTATAAATTTATATCTTAAAAACAGAACGGTAAAAATCAACAAAATTTTAACAGTACATGTAAAGTAATGCATTTAATATGTCATAAAAATTTTATAAGAATCTGTAGAAATTGGTTTTTTGGATAAACATCCTTAAATGAAATACATAATCTTTTCTTTCGTGACACACGTTAATGTTTTTCTACAGAAAACGTTGCATTTGTCCCTGGTCACTTGAATTTAAAATTCAAAATGTATCAAGCATATACTTATAGAGAATTTGATTTTGTTGATTATTTTTTTGATAAAAAAGTTTTCATCTATTACCGTTTACGAAATATTAAAACATAATATTTTTCTTTCTTGAAAATTTAATTATTTTCTTAATTATAACTCAAAAATGTAATTTACGAATTTTTAGTTTATGTTTTAAAATTCAATTTTTTTTAATTGTTATAGTTTTAATTACCGTCAAGCGGGGCTATTTTGTGCACAAAACCGCTCTTTTTCCACTCTATGCTTTATTAAAATTCAGAATTTGAAAAAATAAAGAATGCATCTATTCAGTTATGTTGTGGACATCCTTCTAAAGGTGTCCTATGAGTTAGCTAACAAGAAAAAAAATTTTCTCTTAGTTATAGAAACTTAAAGTTGTGCACAAAATAGACCCCAAAATTGTGCATCAATTTTGCTTATTTATAAAGTTGTGTAAAGATTTGTTTTGAACGTTCTTGCCCTTATGAAAAAATGTGACATGAAAATAATGACACAGATGCGTGTCATTACTTCATAATGTCATTGCGTGTCATCATTTCGCGACCACACGAAAAAAATCACATTATTTTAATAATGTACCATTAAAAAACTTATTATTATTATTAGTTTTATAATAATTTCGTATAAACATACATTGTGCACCATTTAGGGGAGGAAAAAATTTACTGCGCAGCCGTAGGTGCTGTAGAATAAGTAGAATACGTCTGCGCATCCTGGCATTTTTATGTATGCTTTGCCGTGTCATTTTTTTCGTGTGGTCGCGAAATGATGACACGCAATGACACGACAGTAATGATACGCATCCGTGTCATTATTTTCATGTCACACTTTTCCATAAGGGTGCTGTATGAAGAATTATTTCTAGATATTCTAGAGTACCTACAATAAAGAAAAACAAAGCCAAAATTCTTTTTTTTTAGGAATTGTTTAACTAATTTGAGAGGAAAACACTAAAATTTCACAAAAATGTAGATTTACAAAAAAAGTTATTTCTTTAACAAAATTTTACTTAAGGGGTTACACCACTGTAGACGGCAAAAAAAAAGTGTTTTTTTGCGATTTTTTTTTGTAGAAGGAACAGAAGGAGGATAATTCTTTTCAAGGATATTGTTAGACATCTTTAAAAGTTTAGAAAAAAAAATTTTTCCTATCCTAAAAAGTAGTACTAACGAGATATCGAGGACATTGTTGTCAAAAACCTGATTGGTCGTTAATGACGTGACCATAATTCTATATCTCTGAATGTAGTTTTGTTTGTTTTGTTTAATCTGAAATGTCAATGTTATTTTTTTAATATGTTATTATCTGAAATAATATAAAGGTTTTATTAATATAAAAAGATAAGCAAACAAGGTAGTAAAATTTACTTTTATACATATTATTATTATTATTATTATTATTCAAAAATAAAGTTAAAATTCTTGTAATTAGTTTAATTTAATTTTAAAAATGGTTATATTATTTTCTTGAAACGTAATTTTTTATTCAACTAATTTAAACTAAAAAAATATAAATAAACTGAAATAATTAATAAAAATTACTAAATAATAATAATAAACTAGCATATAACAAATAAGTTATCTGTAAACAAATTTTAGATTATGTTTAGTAATAGTTTTTCTGTGATAAAATCTTTCTTTTTGATTAAGTAACACAAAAATTATAATAGTTTCTATATGAAATATTTTGCATGCAAGACTTAAAAATCAATGGTTTATATTAAGAGTTGATTTTCTTTTTATCTTTTCATTCAAAAAATCATAAACATAACCTAAAACTTGTTTGTGGATAAGGTCCCTTTTACCGTGGAGATATTCTTTTTTATATCTTTTATTTTTCTTTAAATTTTCATTAAAAGTCAAAATGAAATGCACTAAAAGATGGGTTGTCTTGACATGACCTCGGGTAAAGAGAGCTTGATTAATCGGGGCTCTACTGCATAATTTTTGAAATCTTACAACTAATTTTTATTGCACTATAAAATACCAATTTTTTAAATTCAGACTATGGTCGATTTCAAATAAATTTAACAGATTATTAATTAAATTAAATAGTTTAAAATTAAATTGAACTTCACTATGACTTTTATTGTAAAAGCTAATTGGAATTTTTTAAAATCTATAGTTATTTTATCTATAGTTATTAGTTTTAAACCACAATAACTTATTTAAATTACTTAAATTCTCTCAAAATCTGAATTAGTTAAAAATAATTAATTTGAAAGCAAAAACTCAGTAACAAATTCAAATAGTTATGTTTTTACTAATGATTTAGTAAAAAATAACTAATTTTTAGTCAAGTTCATTTTTAGGTTATGTCAAAATAACTAATATTTTAGTAAAATTCTGTTTACAAACTCAATTAGTTAAATTTTAACTTTTTTTAGTTATTGTCACTAATTGATGAAACAAAAACTCAGCGATGATTTTACTCATAATTAGTTATTTTCAACTTTTGAATGTTATTTAATTTTTTAATTACCTTTTAATTCACTTTGAATATTTATTTTCCAACTTTTGGACGTGGGAGGGTTATTATTTGTGTACGTATACATGAAAAGGGCCCAGGTTGTCGATTTTATTTACCGAGATATTCGCATTTTTCTAAAGAAGATTCAGATTTTCGAAATTTTTTTTATTGCTGAAAAACAAAATAAATAATGTCCCATGTCGAATCATGCATTTACAATAACTTTATAGTAATTAAAAACACAAAAAAATATTATTTTTAATTTTAAAAATGCATGGGCGCTAATGGAAATCTTGAACTTTAAACTCGTTTTTCTCAAAACTAGGATTTTTACTCTATTAACTTTGAATGCTTATAACTTTGAGAATTTTTCATCTAAAGGGGTCCAAGACCTCTCAAAATGTTCAAAATTTAATAAAGAATATGGTCATATAGATAAGTCCAATAGTGCCAAAGTGGGCCCTTTTCATATGGACGTACACATTTGATTAAAGTTTTATATTTTTATTTTGAGCATTTTTAATTTACTGATTCTTAATAACAAAATTAAAAGCAGATATGTTGACAAATTTTCATTAAAAAATTAATTTAACCATTATTTATTTTCATTACTTATAAAGGGTGCAATAAACTTTTTTTTTTATTTTTGGAGGCCAGTAAAATATTAATAAATTATAGACCATATTGGGAGCAAATCTTAATTAGACTTTGAAAGAATTCGTCACCAAGCTTAGTCTAATATTAGTCCATTATTGACTCATCAAATCTTGGAAAAGATGTAGATATCCCTTGTTTTAGCAATAAAAAAAAAAAATTAAAATTGGTTTGAAAATTGTAATGGAGGTTTTTACTTTAAAAAAAGAAAAAGTTTTTTATAGAAAATATTTACTTAGTAAATTTTTTGAGAAATAAAAATTGCAAAGAAAATTGAACAGTTTCGAGAATTGAAATCAAATTCAAGAAAAAGTTTTAAAAATAAAGGAAGCAAAGAACTTTTTTCAATAAAATCCAGGTTATTTAAAATTTAAAAAAAACAATAAAAATTAAACTAAAATTAAAACTTTTCATTTACAGACTTTTAAATTTTGTTGGGACAAAAAAAATGTAATGACAAGAATTTAAACATTAATTTTAAATAACAGTAATTTTAAATTAAAGTTTTGTTTGTTCTTATTAAATTTAATACAACAAGAAAAATTTATATTTTGATCTTTTTTTTTAAATTAAAAAAATAAAACAAATAACTCAATTAGTATAAATCCCATTTGGTATAAAACTCATTTAACATAAAAACCATTTGGCATGAATCTCATTTGGCATAAAACACATTTGGCATAAAACTGAACAAGAAGAAATCTCATTTTTCATAAATCTCATTTGGCATAAAAACTCAAATGGCATAACATTTTCTCTATCTTAAAGAAAACTTACCCTATCTTAAAGAAAATTTTCTTTATCTTAATAAAAATTTTATGTCAAATGTGTTTTATGCCAAATGGGATATATGCCTATTGAGTTTTATGCCAACTGAAGTTTATACCAAATAAGACTTATGCCAAAAGAGATTTATGCTAAATGTTTTTTTATGTCAAATGGATTTTATGCCAAATGGGATATATGCCAAATGGAATTTATGCCTATTGAGTTTTATGCCAACTGAATTTTATACCAAATGAAACTTATGCCAATTGAGATTTATGTCAAATGGGATTTATCCCAAATCTGTTTTATGTCAAATAGGATTTATGCCAAATGGGATTTATCCCAAATGGGATTTATATCAAAAAGGCTTTGTGCTAAATGGAATCTATGTCAAATGGGTTTTATGCCAAATAAATTTTATGCCAGATGAGATTTATTCATGTAATTTCTGTTTCGCTTTATATTGTCAAATCTAACTTCGCTTGACTATTCCTGTTGTGTTAATTTTAGTGTGTTTTTTTTTCTGATTAATGTTTATTAATTCAGAAATAATCGTGGTGCTTTTTAGTGCATATTTTGCTTTCTTTTTTGGATAATTTCTCACTTGTGTGATTAATCTGTGTCTTGTGAATGGTGTTGCTATCGTTCGTTTCAGTGAATCATGTCAACAATTACAATCCCCTCTAATGAGGAAGAGAGATGGGCTATTCTATTCAAGTCTATTAACGAACTGTCAACATCTCACAATGACTTGAAAGAGAAAATTCTTGTAGGAAACGAGAACTTAGAATCAATTAAGAACAATTTAGCAGGTCAGGATAAGAGAATTAATTCATTGGAAAGCAAATATTCCATTTTTAACGACTCTCAAAAAGCGAAAAATATAATTTTGTTCAAACTGGACGACTCTGATTGTATCAACCAAAACTTGTTTCAAACAATTTGCCAATTATTTAATGAAGTGGGTTTGGCTATACCAGAGATAGCTATCGCTGACGCTTTTCGCCTTGGCAAAAACAAGGGAAATCGCCCTGTTATTATAAAATTTATTGCGGTCAGATGGGTAAGGATGATTTTCTCCAAGATCAAGGAATTAAAAGCTAAAGGCTTTTTTATTGCTAACGATAGATCTAAGGAGGAGAGAGAGCAACGTCGACTTTTGGTAACAAAACTTCGTGAGCTACGGGAGGCGGGGACCAAAGCTGTATTAAGAGGTAACAGCATTGTTACCGAGGATTCTATAATACCTTCCACTAGCACACACGTGCCGTCGCCTCTTTTAGTTAACGTGAAATCTCAATCTCAACCTCCAAATATGTCGTCAACCAAAATACAACCCTCTTCCCAGGAATTACCCAAACCTACCCGAGATCGTTCCAAGAAGGACATCGCAAAGAATACTACGGCAAAAGAGACAAAAAGAAAATTTGATTCCCTTCGTAGTAATTCACTGGACGATTTTTTAATTATTAATCCAAAAAATCAAGATCATCCCCGACTGGTGCCTAAACGTCAACACACTACTGATGTACTGTGCTCAGCCGGAGAAGAATAGCAACGAGCTCCTTCCCATTGTTTTGATGTGTCCTTCATTCGCAAGAAACCTTTTTCATCGAAGCTTACCGATACTAATATAATCTTCTGGAATGTTCATGGCATCTCAAATTTCTCGGATCTATGCAGTGTCATGAAAACTCAGGATATTGTTTGTATTTGCGAGACGTGGTCAGAGTCGGAAGTTTTTCACCTCTTCAAGAATAGTTCGTTTGATTACGTCTCGGTTCCAGCAAGAAGAGTTCACAGCCACGGCAGAGCCAAAGGAGGTCTTCTAATAGGTTTTAATACTGATTTGTACTCTGTTTCAGTAATTTCATCTTTTTATAATCAGTTATTCATTAGATTAAGAACTGTTTCGAATGATCAAGTTTTAATTTTGGGTTTAATTTACATGGCTCCTGATGAAAATCTTGACTTTTTTTTTGATAATTTTAACTTTACAATTGACAATTTATCCAGAAACTTTCCAAATGATCCAATTATAATTGGAGGCGACTTTAATGGTAGAGTGGCAGATTTGAACCAACTAAGCTCGGAATATTTCAAGTATACGGAGTTCATTTCTGCACAAAGATCATCTTTAGATGATATCTCAAATACAAGGGGTAAAAGAATTATTGGTGATTTGGAAACCAATGAATTCTTCCTTATTAATGGTCGCACAAGGGGTGACACACCGGCTAATTTTACGTTTGCAGGGCATCAGGGTTTCAGTGTAATTGATCTTGTTTGGGGTTCATCGGGAGCCATCCCAATTATCCGTGACCTACGGGTTCTTCAATTAGCCACTTCTTCAGATCATTTTCCAGTTCTGTTGAATATTCAATTTATAACTCGTAATAAAATTTTTAATGAATCTTTTAACTTATCATTTAATGTCGACAAATCTGAAATATACGCCTCGAATATGTCTTGGAAAGAAGAAGTGGCTATTTTGTCCGTTGATGTGGACTGTCTAAGTCAAAATATTATTGATACCATAAAGAATGTTGCTACTGATTTGAACATGTTAAAACGTTCTTCTTATCATAATTGTATAAAGATTAAGCCGTGGGTTGATAGTGAGTGCAGAGCAGCTAAAAAACGAGTTTCTGGTGCGCTAAAAGATTGTAAAAAAAGTAGCTTTTCCGTTTTGTCAAGAAACACTTACTATCATGAAAAAAGTTCTTATAAAAGGTTAATAGAATTTAAGAGAAACAAATTTTATTCAGATAGATTAGCAGCTATAAATAATTGTAAAAATGCGACTCAGTTCTGGAAAACTATAAATTCCTCTCGTGCTAAAGTATATAACAATTCGGACATAGATTTGGACTCCTGGTATCATTTTCTAAAAAATTGTTATCCAACATCAAATATTACCCCCACCTCAGATATTGTTTTATACAAGCGCTCCGTCTCTATGTTGGACGACGACATCTCAACGGCCGAAATCATGAAGTGTTTGTCTAGATGTAAAAATGGGAAAGCCCCTGGTTTGGACGATGTTAATTATGAATTTTTTAAAAACCTCCCTCAAAATTGGATTTTATATTTAAACTATTTATTTAATAAAATTTTAAAAACTGAAAGGGTACCTGAATCCTGGGGTCATCTAACCACTTTTATGCTTTTTAAAAAGGGTGATCCAAAAAATACGGATAATTATAGACCAATTACTTTGGTAAGTTGTATTGCCAAAATTTTTACCCAAATTTTACATGACAGACTTAGTTCTTGGGCTTCGACTCACAACTTGATTCCGGAGTCCCAGGCGGGTTTCAGGAGTGGGAGAAGCTGTTTGGATAATCTATTCAATCTGTCTTCGATCATTCAGATCCACTTGAGTACTCCGGGTGCAGTCGTGTACGCGACTTTTATAGATTTCAAAGGGGCTTTCCCATCCGTGTCTCATCAACTTCTTTGGAATAAACTTTACGCACTTGGGCTAAGCTCTAAGCTTATTAATATTTTAATTGATTTTTACTCTACGGCAACTACGTGCATCAAAACTACAGAGGGTTATACAGACAAAGTAAGGGTTACTCAGGGAGTCCTTCAGGGTGAAATTTTAAGCCCGCTTTTATTTTTGTTATTCACCTCGGATATGGAGGATTATTTTATTATACAGGGTTGTAGAGGTCTTTCGATACATAGTTCTGCAGAAATTTTCATGTTGGGCTACGCAGACGATTATGTGGATCTTTCTGATACACCAACGGAAGTGAATAGAAAATTGGAAGCATTACAATCATATTGTGCTTTAAATGAGTTAACGGTAAATACGGATAAAACCAAAATAGTGATATTCTCGAAGTCTGGAAATTCCTCCGCAAAAAAACTCAAATCGTTTAAATATGGCGAAGGTTCTATCGAGGTTGTCAAGGAATACACGTATCTTGGAATCACGTTTAATAACTCTTGTTCGTTCTTTTCAGCTGCAAAAAAAAGCTTCTAGCGCAGCAAATGTTGCGGTTGGCTCGGTATTAAGCCTGATACGCGCTGTCAGAACGGATTCTTGGGATACCTGTGTTAAGTTGTTTGAGAGTCTTTCTTTGAGTGTACTGTGTTATGGTTGTCAAATTTGGAGTCTTAAACATTTAGATTATATTGAGAGAATTCAACTCTCGTTTTTCAAGAATCTTCTTCGTTTACCTATTTGTACTCCAAATTACGCAATCAGATTGGAGACCGGAGCTTTGCACACTTCTTACACAGTTTTTAAATTAACATTAGCTTGGCTTAATAAAATATTTCAAATGAACTTTTCTCGGTACCCCAGGCTGTGTTTAGAAAGACTGTTGAAGTTAGCAAAGAGGGATCCCACAAATAATTTCAATTGGTTCACTCAATTAAGGGTCAACTTCTTTGATCCTGCAGATATGACCGATATGTGGTCGAACATGTATTCGGAGTCTTTCTCTTTTGACAGCGGGTTGTTTTTGGAAAAATTTGCATTCTTTTTGAGAAATCGTGATATAGAGTCTCGACGTGCTTCCAAGAGTTTATTCATCTATCCCAATCTTTCTTTGACTTCCGGTGCACAGGGATATCTACTTATTCACATGCCCTTGTTTTTTAAAAGTATACTCGCGCAAATTAGACGTCTCAATCGTCACGTCTGTAGGGTTGTATTTAAGAATAAAAAATTTGTTTTTGATCCAGACTTAACTTGTAATTTTTGTAATTTAGAAACGCAAACTCTACATCATATACTTGTTCATTGTGAATCTTGTAAACACTTATTTATTTCAATCGAAGACCGTTTCAGTAGTAGCTTATCCACTGCGGACGACTGGATGAATTTATTTGCTTGTACTAATCGCCCAGTTGTAAGAAGGTTTGTTAATGTTTTGGTCAAAATTCTTTCAGAGCGTTTGCAATAAAAGTATTGTACCGTAATAGAATGTATCGGGTATTGTAGTATATATTAATAATTTTGCATTGTTCAACATAGTTTAACATCGCGTAACTCCCTTGAGTTCACTTATTTTTGTGTATAAATCAAGTGTAAAATAAATAAATAAATAAATAAAAATTAAAGTTTTGTTTGTTCTTATTAAATTTAATACAACAAGAAAAATTTATATTTTGATCTTTTTTTTTAAATTAAAAAAATAAAACAAATAACTCAATTAGTATAAATCCCATTTGGTATAAAACTCATTTAACATAAAAACCAATTGGCATGAATCTCATTTGGCATAAAACTGAACAGGAAGAAATCTCATTTTTCATAAATCTCATTTGGCATAAAAACTCAAATGGCATAACATTTTCTCTATCTTAAAGAAAACTTACCCTATCTTAAAGAAAATTTTCTTTATCTTAATAAAAATTTTATGTCAAATGTGTTTTATGCCAAATGGGATATATGCCTATTGAGTTTTATGCCAACTGAAGTTTATACCAAATAAGACTTATGCCAAAAGAGATTTATGCTAAATGTTTTTTTATGTCAAATGGATTTTATGCCAAATGGGATATATGCCAAATGGAATTTATGCCTATTGAGTTTTATGCCAACTGAATTTTATACCAAATGAAACTTATGCCAATTGAGATTTATGTCAAATGGGATTTATCCCAAATCTGTTTTATGTCAAATAGGATTTATGCCAAATGGGATTTATCCCAAATGGGATTTATATCAAAAAGGCTTTGTGCTAAATGGAATCTATGTCAAATGGGTTTTATGGGTTATGGGTTTTATGGTTGATTTTGGAAAAAAATTATTAGGATAGAAATGTGCCTTTTTATGTGTAGAATTGAAAAAAAATATTTAGAATTATTATTAATTCTGCATAGTATTAATAAATATTATGATTGTTAAAAATTCTTTAAAAATAAAATTATTTAGCAAGATACAAATTGTATATTTTTTTAATTAAAATATGGTGTACCCTATAAAATTTCTTTTTTATTTTTAATCGTTATAAAGGGAAAAATTTTTCATTATTATTATTTTTGTTATTATTATTTAAAACTCATTTCGTCTTACAACTTAAAAGAACCCCCCCCCCTTTACCCCGAAGAATAGTCCGGTTATTATTTTATTATTAAATTATTAATTAAATTTTATTATTATTTAACCCCAATTAGGATTAAATTTAAGAATTTAAATTAAATTGATTAGTTAAGTATTAATTCTTTAATAATAATATTATTATACTTTTAGGAAAATATGACATTTAAATATAAAATTCTATAAAAATTTATCAAGGAATTTATTTCTTAACGTCTTTTAGGAAATTAAAATAGACATTTTTTTATTTGATAGTATTAACAACTTGGAATTAAAAAAAGAATTTTATCGAGTAAAACCTACCTTTTTAACAAGAACTAACAGAAGGCTCTTCATACTTCATATTTGTTTGTAAAACTTAAATACTAATAATAACGCAGAAAATTAGTAGAAAAATTCTTAAGACTTATTAGAGTGTTAATAATAACAGTTAAATGAGAATTTATAAATGACACAGAAATTTCACAAAATTTTGTATGCATTGTGCCGATTTAGGAAACATGTTTAAATAATAATTTAATATAAATTAAAATACAATTTTTTAAGATTTCCAACAACCGAAAATCTACACGCGCGCATCGCGCGCGATTTTGTGTTCTAGTTATTTAAAAAAAATACAACATGGCGGCGTAAGAGCAACTTCTGTTAAACGGTTTTTTTAAAAATAGCTCTACTGCAAGCAGTACACAGGGTGTAAAATTTGATCTGTAACAAAATAAAAAATGTTTTCTTAATCTACATTAGAATGACTACAGAAATACGTAGGGGATTTTAAAAATATTCATTTTTGTTAAATTGGCGAGAATTCAAAGTAAAAGTCAAATTTTTGACCAAAAAAATGAGTACTTAATTGTGTCTAAAAAATCGAAATTATAAAATATCAAAAATCGGCTACGTATTTCTGTGCGGAATGTTGTTTTAAATAAATGATAAAAATTGAGAGTTAAAATAATAAAAATTGTTTGAGTTATACTGCTTGCAGATTTGCAAAAATGTGTTTTGAGAAAAACGCGTTGGCGTCACACCACTGTTGACGACTAAAATTAAGCTCTTTTTTGCGAATTTTTTTTTGTAGAAGGAAAAGTTAGAAAATAATAATATTATAGGATGTATTTAGGTATGTCTTACAGTGAACAAAAAAAATATTTTTGATTGAAAAATGTTTTAAAATGGCGTCATTAGGACGTTCTACCGAAGCATGTTTTTCATGAGACGCTTCGTAGCACCAAGCAAAGCTGTTGAAAAATTTAATCTGATGAAAAACAGGCACCAAACTTTTTTCCCTGTATTCTAGAGGGTTTAAAGCATCTTTTAAGCTAATAAAACAAAAATCGATTTTTTGAAAATTCTACAGTGGTGTAACCCCTTAAAATAACTTCTATTACACTTCTTGAGTTATTTTAAGAGAAAAAGTTTCAAAGTTAACTTGAAAAGCATGTAATTATTAATGTTACTTTTTTGAGGTTTTTAAGGCAACACGTGTAAAACTGAAATTTTATGCTTATTTCTTGACTTTTATTACTAAAACAAGACAAAAATGTTTCAAAACGAAATTCTAAAGTAACCCTGATAGCAGCGGATATCCGCTGGAAATCCAGGAAATATTCTTGGATGTCTGTAGGATGTCCGAGAAAGCGGAAATTTCAATATCCGATGGATGTCCTATGGACATCCCAGGAGATCTTTTGGATATCCTGTTTGTATCCTAAATAAATGTCCATTGCATATCCTGAGGCTATCCTTGGGACATCTGTAGGATATCCTGGATATGTTTTTTGTTGGTTTTGTGATATTTTGTAAATATCCCCAGGATATCGTATGGATGTCCTGCAGATATCCTTCTGATGTCCTGGAGATATTCTTTAGACATCCTTCGGATGTTCTCTGGATATCTTTTGGATTTGCAGGTAGTAGTCTACGGATCCGACTTTAAGATACTCGGAAGAATGCCAAATGTCAAATTATTACCTGGGACATTTTCGACTTTCAGATTTCTAATAAATTTCATTTAAAACTATTATATCGAATTATTTTAATTGTTGTTATTATTATTAGATTTTCTTTGAGAAAGTACTTATTAATGTTATTAATACATCTCATTAATTATTATGATGATTAATTATAATTTTATTATAATATTATTAAAATACCTATAGTGCAATATTGCTAAATAAAAATAAACTTTGAAGAGAAGTAAAAATATGCAACACGTAAAAATTTTTAAAGGCGACTTCCATAAATAATGTTACGATTTTTTCGAGAATTTTCAACCCCCTCGCCCCTATGTCACATTATTTATATATTCAAAATAGAAAATCTACATGTCACAGATTCACAGACCCCCCTCCAGTGGCGTAGGAACCGGTGGGGCACAGGCGCCAGTTGCCCCCCCCCCCCAGCCTGAACAGTGGGGAGACAAATATCATGTTTTCCCTCCCCAGAAATTTCACGTTAAATATACTGGTATATATACACATATACATTTAGTAAATATGTATATAAATATACGTCATATTTATATACATTTAGTAAATATGTATATAAATATACGTCATATTTACCTTTTTGCCCATCCCCCCAAATTCGCTCCTACGCGCCTTCCCACCTCCCCCTATAAGAGTGTGCCGTCATTTATGGAAGCCGCCAAAGTATTAAGTATAGTATAGTAATAAAAAAAAGAATTTGTTGTTATTGGTTGAAACAAAAAACCTCATTATTTATTACAATATTTTTTAAAGTATGTACCTTGTTAACGTGTGATTAAATAAAGAACTATTAATAAGAACTTAATATTAAAGTGTAAAAATTAAGCAATTAATTTTAATAAAATTGGTTACATTTACAATAGTATTTTATAAAGCATGTTTTTATTAGTTATTTAACTTTTTGTCAAGTAAATGTTCACAATTTTAATTTTATGAAAAATTAACTAAAAATTTATCAATGAAACTCACTCTTTTGAATCTCAAGTAAGTTATGTAATATAGTTTTTATAAATATAAATAAATAGAAAAATTCAAAATATTTAATTAAAAATAATAATAATTCACTCTGTATAATATAATTATTATAATGTCACCTGGACAGTGAAAAGGGGGCTTCGTGTCAAAAAATCTTTTTTCACTTTTTTGACGATTCTGATAGATTTTGAGATGCTCTTGCGCGTGATTTAAACCAAAAAGTCATAACTTTTCAGAAAGTTTATAAAAACTGAAGCTACAGAAGAGTAGAGTAGAATGGGGCAAAACCACAAATTGGCTTTTATTTTTATGTTGCTAGTCTTACAAACTTAACATTCATTGTGATCATTCATTTTGACAGTCTGCACATGTGTATTTAATTTTATGAGGATGCGATGGACAAAATGGCTGCAGCAATACAATGTAAACATTCAAATTGGATCATGATGTCAAAGTTTTTGCTGTTTGATCAGAATATGATTTTGTATAAATTATGAATAATTTGAAATGACAGATCATTGTATTTTATTTGTTTGAGTGCTGCAAGTGTGATTATGTTGTTTATTTGGCGATTTCGTAAAAGTTTCGAGTTTTATTGTGTTTTTTTATAAAATCTGCAAGTAAGGCAAAAACACAAACGCGGTGCTCAGGCAAACTACTAATGTCTTTTTGCGCGCTTTATGAGTTTATTTTTTTTTGGTAAGGCCAGAATAAATATAAATCTACATGTAGGACCTTCATGGGTAACTTTCCTACATGTAGGTCCTACATGTAGATTTCTCTATTCTAGCCTCACCTTTAGTTTTAAACATTTTTTCAAGTTATACGCAAAAAAAACTAATATTAATAATATCGTTTAAAAAAAAAATATATATATTTTTTTAATTAATCAAGCATAATTTTATTTTGTTGCAATATTTTATTTAGAGTAAATTTTACTAATTACAAAAATATTTATATTGGTACTTTCAAACGCAACTTTGTTTTTCTCTGTAGCCACTCTGTATTAAGAGTTATAGTTAGAAATGTCAAAAATTAGTGGTTTCACTTCACTCTATACCCTACTTTTGCGAAAAAAAACTGTTTTTTAAAAATCTGGAAAACAGGGGAAAATTGATTAAAATCGCTTGAAACTCCTTGCTCTGAGGTTTTTGGGGTCGCTGATTACTAATCCGGTGTTAAGTTTTGAAAATTGAACATAGCGGATCCAGTATAACTAACAAAATTAAAAACTTATCGCATTCGCTTAAAACTGGCTACTCGGGGATTTTGGGGTTCGCTGATTACATATCTAGCATCAGGGTTAAAATTCAAAATGGCGGATCCAATATTTTCAACATGTGAACCCCAAAAACCACTGTGTTTGTCGCACTGAGATTGCGAATTATAGTTTTTGAGAAATCAGCACGCAATGGTACTCAAATTTCTTGAACTCGGAGTGAAACGTAACGTCAGAAGACGACTAGCGCGATAACAATTTTAACATTTGTAAACTCACTTATTTATTGTTATTTGTTTAGTAATCCAAAAGTAGCAACTTACGCGAAAAACCTTTGAGTGTAAGGATAAAATACAAGAAACTGAATACGAGTGCGTCAGTAACAATGAAGATTTTAACAATCGACAGATTCTCTTGAAACTCGATAATTGTAACTTATTTGAAGTCGCAGATTACACAATTCATTGAATTCGCTTAAAAAAAGTTTTAAACGAATCTGATAAATTTTTAATTTTTGACGGATATCTTGAATTTGCTAGATTTGTAATCAGTGACCCCGAAAACTCCCGAGTAGCCAGTTTTAAACGAAATTGATAAGTTTTTAATTTTTTTTCCGCCATATTGGATCCGCCATTTTGAATTTTAAAAATCTGATGCTAGATTCTTAATCAGCGACCCCGAAAACCCCCGAGTAGCCAGTTTTAAGCAAATCCGACAAGTTTTTTATTTTTTGTCCGACATATTGGATCCGCCATTTTGAATTTGCAAAAACTAACACCGGATTCGTAATCAGCGACCCCAAAAACCCCTGAGTAAGAAGTTTAAAGCCATTAAAGCGTGAAGAAGTATCAATATTAACTTGTTAACTTTTTTCTCGAATTCTTGTTTTAGCACGTAAGCTCTCTATCGACTGTCCAGATCACATATATTAACAGAAAAATCTACATAAATAGTAATAATTAAAATTTGTGACTGTTCAATAAATTGATTAAATTATTAGTTCTTAAATTGTCATCTTTCCTAGCGGTACCATATAGGAACCTTTTTAAATTAGGATTGTCAAGGATGTATAGCGTAGTGGTTAGCGTATTAGACTTAGGTGCGTTAGTACACGGAGAGAAGGATCTTGCTTTTATAGCATGCCAGTAGTTCATGATTTTTTTGTAGAGTTACTTCGCTTGCTACTGACGTATGAAATCATACGTCAGCAGCATGAGCGCCATCTGTACTACTAATGTAAGGTACACACGCTTGTGCTGTTTAAGTCGCATACACAAGCAGTAGGGGCGCCTTGCGGTTACTTCATGAAGTATCACCTTACTACTAATGCATGAGACCCATGAAATTCTGGTATGGGAGCCTTGCATTAGACATTTTCTTTGGGAGACGCATGACTATGTTCTGATTCCGATTAGTTCGCACTTTCATTTGGTCGAATTCCATTATCCAGAACATTCTTGTAGCCGAATTCTCATTTCATAGAAATAATATTTGACGGAAGTCAATTGAAACTGATATTTCATGTACTATATATTTGATCAAATTTCCATTTAACAGAATGCACAGGTGATGGAATTTCTATTTTATAGAATCGACATTTAAGCGAAGTTTCATTTGCTCGAATTTTAATTTACACAAAATAATTTTTAATAGAATCCTTATTAAAACGAAATGTTATTTAATATAATTCCTATTTCATCGAATATTTATATAATAGAATGTATAGTTAAGTGAACTTTCATTTAATAGAATTCATTTTTAGTCGAATTTTCTTTTAACAGAATTCTCAAGTGAACGAATTTCTATTTTATAGAATCGACACTTAAACGCAGTTTCATTTGCTCGAATTTTAATTTACACGAAATAATTTTTAATAGAATCCTTAATAAAACGAAATGTTATTTAATATAATTCCTATTTCATCGAATATTTATATAATAGAATGTATAGTTAAGTGAACTTTCATTTAATAGAATTCATTTTTAGTCGAATTTTCTTTTAACAGAATTCTCAAGTGAATGAATTTCTATTTTATAGAATCGACACTTAAACGCAGTTTCTTTTGCCCGAATTTCAATTTACACGAAGTAATACTTAATAGAATCCTTAATTAAACGAAATATTATTTGATATAATTCCTTTTTCATTGAATATTTATATAGTATAATGTACAGATAAGTGAACTTTTATTTAATAGAATTTATATTTATCGAATTTTCATTTAACAGATTTTCAGGTGATGAAATTTCTACTTTATAGAATGCCTGTTTAAAAGAACTTTTAAGTGAGTGAATGCATTTTTAATAGAAATTCGACATGTTCGAATCTGTATTAAAACGAAATATTATTTAATATAATTCTCATTTCATTGAATATTAATATAATAGAATTTACAGATAAGTGAACTTTTATTTAATAGAATTAATATTTGGTCGAATTTTTATTTAGCAGAATGCCCAGGTTATCGAATTTCTATTTACACGAAGTAATACTTGATTGAATTTTTAAAACTCCGAATTCTCATTTGTCCGAAATCGCGAATGTCTGAATAAGTATTCGTTAGAAAGATATTGGCGCGAATTTGAAAATTGGCCAATCAGAAATTATCAACAAAATTGTGATTGGTTAATTTTCAAATTCGCGCTAAAATCTTTCTAACGAATGCTTATTCAGACATTCGCGATTTCGGACAAATGAGAATTCGGCGTTTTAAGAATTCTATTAAGTATTACTTCGTGTAAATCGAAATTCGAGTAAATGAAACTTCGTTTAAGTGTCGATTCTATAAAATAGAAATTCGTTCACTTGAGAATTCTATTAAAAGTGCATTCACTCACTTAAAAGTTCTTTGAAACAGGCAATTTATAAAATAGAAATTTCATCACCTGGAAACACTGTTAAATGAAAATTCGATAAATATAAATTCTATTAAATAAAAGTTCACTTATCTGTACATTATACTATATAAATATTCAATGAAAAAGGAATTATATCAAATAACATTTCGTTTTATTAAGGATTCTATTAAAAATTATTTCGTGTAAATTAAAATTCGAGCAAATGAAACTGCGTTTAAGTGTCGATTCTATAAAATAGAAATTCGTTCACTTGAGAATTCTGTTAAAAGAAAATTCGACTAAAAATGAATTCTATTAAATGAAAGTTCACTTAACTATACATTCTATTATATAAATATTCGATGAAATAGGAATTATATTAAATAACATTTCGTTTTAATAAGGATTCTATTAAAAATTATTTTGTGTAAATTAAAATTCGAGCAAATGAAACTTCGCTTAAATGTCGATTCTATAAAATAGAAATTCCATCACCTGTGCATTCTGTTAAATGGAAATTTGATCAAATATATAGTACATGAAATATCAGTTTCAATTGACTTCCGTCAAATATTATTTCTATGAAATGAGAATTCGGCTACAAGAATGTTCTGGATAATGGAATTCGACCAAATGAAAGTGCGAACTAATCGGAATCAGAACATAGTCATGCGTCTCCCAAAGAAAATGTCTAATGCAAGGCTCCCATACCAGAATTTCATGGGTCTCATGCATTAGTAGTAAGGTGATACTTCATGAAGTAACCGCAAGGCGCCCCTACTGCTTGTGTATGCGACTTAAACAGCACAAGCGTGTGTACCTTACATTAGTAGTACAGATGGCGCTCATGCTGCTGACGTATGATTTCATACGTCAGTAGCAAGCGAAGTGACTCTACAAGAAAATCATGAACTACTGGCATGCTATAAAAGCAAGATCCTTCTCTCCGTGTATATAGGTTCGAATCCCCCCAAGCGTTGCGATACTTAATTTGTATAAAAATGCGTGTTTAAGTGTTTTTAAAAAATGTACAAGTGTAATATAAGTTAATAATAAACAGTATTAATTTTGGGTAATTAATTTCGATTTTTTTATTAATATTTATTTTTAATTTTATGCTGAGCGGTAGAAAGATATCTGCGGGACATCCTGAGGATATCTGCGGGACATCCTGAGGATATCTGCTGGACATCCTCAGGATATTCATAGAACATCCAGCAGATATCCACAAGATCTCAACAGGACATCTTTAGGATATTTAGTTTAAATTACAAATATCCAGAAAAAATCCATATCAGGATGTTTTCAGGATATCTGAGAGAGCGGAAATTACAATATCCGATGGACATCCTAAGGATGTCCCAGGACATTCTGAGGACGTTTTTAGGATATCCGTGCAAATTATCCAATATCCGTCGGACATCCTTTTGTTATGAGGGAATTTTTACTAACTACAAAACAAATTATTGAAAAAAACTTGATTTTAAAGAATGCACAAAATAACCCACCAAATTCTAGTTCTTCAGTTTTTACACTTTTTTCTTAAAATAACGTCACCTTAACATGCAAATCTCGTAACTCCATTTGACGCAACTTTACAGTTGAGCAAGAAAACTGTTGGCAAGCACCATTGATTCCTGTACATTTCGCGATTTTCAATTATGATTTTTTGACATTATTTATTGTATTAGAGTTATGTCTTTTTAAATATGTATTCATTCATGGAAAATGCAACGAATTACATTAAAAAGTCATTTTTGATAAAAGTGGAGTTACAAGGTTTGCATGTTAAGGTGACGATATGCAATAAAAAGTTAGCACATCACGTATACATAATCACAACTAAATTGTCAACAAGTATTTTTAACACCTTCAGAAACTTCTGGAAATCTGAACAGAATTTTGAGAACTTTGAAAATTTTCAGCTTGATTTTCACGACTTTACGATTTTTTTCTGATTTCTGATAAAGAATTAAGCAATTTCATTTAGTATTCTCGGTAGTCTAGATATCAGAAAATATTTATACCAAGTAGCAAACTTAAACAACTGAATATAAAGATTTTATTCATTAAATACCTCGCGTGCACAAAATAGCCCCACTTGACGATATATTATTAAAATGTATTATTCCAGGTGACCTGAAGAGGGCACGACCAGTTATGCAGTCATATCATAATTTTGGTATTCTTCTTCCCTTGGAGAAAAAAACTTAATATAACTTGAGTTCATTATTATCAACTTTAATTTACTGATTAATCTTGGTTCTGTTAAAAATACTTTCGGTTTTGAATTTCTTTGGGTACACAATACAATACACAAGTGTGCCAAATTTCAAAACACCAGGTCAAATAGTGCAGACGCTAAAACATGAATTCTTTTTTTAATAAGTTATAACTGTTTTTCTAAAATCTTATCCTAATGATTTTCAATGATTTCTTATTTTTATTTTATACATTAAATTGTACGAAGTCATATGTGATGAGTAGTCATATTTCGATAACTCTGAAGATCTAAAAACACACATTTTTCAAAATTTTTTACTTTTTCGTAAATAATTTTATGGTAATTAATTTAGAATAAATACACTGAGAGAAGTTCAGCTTGACATCTGAATTTTGCATTGTACAGAAGTTGTACCTAACCTTACGAGCAGAGTCGATTCTAATGTGATACAGTTTCTGCGCTTATTTAGGAAGCATGCGCATACTGTACTAAAAATGTTTGTACCACGGAGAGAGACACAGTCTGTACTTCGTTTGGCGTTGCTGTCACTCAAGTTTAATTTGGTGTGTAAACTAAAGTAAGGTACGGTATCTGTCCCGAATTTAGCGCAGCTGGCGTACATGAAAGTACCGAGACCGTGCTAAACTTCTCTCAGTGTATACTTTCAATATATCTTTACTACAATCTAAATGTGAAAATACTAAATTATAATAAATTTCAAACTCCAAGTAGCATTTAGTAAATTGGCTTGCTTAGTGTCTTCTGTAGTTGAAGAAGCAGACGCTCGTAAGTCAAACTTCACCATCGTTGGCAAAAACTGGTTTCTCTTCTAGTCACGCAATAAACTATTTTATATATTTTCAGTTTTTCTTCCTAAACGTTATCATAAGGAACTTTAATCATTTTTAAATATTTTATTTTTATTCTAGGGGAGTAGGGGAGTAGATTTTGATGCACATTTGAAGAAAAAAAACCAGTTGGTTTTTCTTAACACATATCACGTAATTTTGAGTCTAAAAAACTTTTGTTTCAGTTTTTTCTCAAGTTGGTAAAGTTATTTAAATTTATGATTTAGAATGAGTACTTAACGTTATAATATTCTTTATTTATCGCATAATAATATCCTAAAATGATTTTACTAATTCAGTGTTCGTATATATATTTTTACTGGGGATTGAAAATGGTGTCATGTACCCTAAGATGGACAGGCTTCAAATCTCAATGTATTTATTTGCATATTTTCGATTTTACACTTATTTAAATAATTTTTTTAGCCAAGTAATTAAAATTTTTTATTTTTCACAATAAAATGTGATGTTATCGTTAGAGAAAATGATAGGTATATCGATATTTTTCAATATTAAATTACTTTTTACTGTTAAGCTATTAAATTGAAGTTTTTAGAAATGTTATTTCTTGATAAATTCCATAAAATGATTAAAAATTAGTTTAAGAATTGTTACACGATGTTCATTTTTTATTTACTACACTTTTCAGAGACTTTTAAGAAGGTGTCCATCTTGGGGCCACTTTTTTTTAGACCGAAAATTTTAACAATTAGAAAAAATGCTTTAAAAAATGTTTATGTTCAAAATAAAATGTTATCCCTGTGGTCATAAGTTACCTTATAAATTGTACTTTCATCCGGTATAAAACATTTTAATATATTTTATTTGGTTTGGATTCTACACCAATATATTGAAAGGGTGTCAAACTTGGGGCCCTCTCTCCTATATATAAAAATGTACAAATGTTGGTTATTTTGGAAATTTTCCACAATCTACGCACAGTGAAGACTGGATTCAAGGTGAAAATCGAGAGGTCCTAGAGAAAAAGTGACTCAAACTGTAGCACAAATGATGTGTTATAGTTTGCATAGCTACTGTAACGAAATTATTTTCAGTGCTGTTAGACGGGAAGGTAGACTGGTGTATAGAGTGTGGGAAGGCTCTGAATGAACTTTCGTCGCAGAGCAGGTAGGCGGGATTAATTAATTTCATGAAAAAAAAATCTGAAAGAATTAAATAAGTCGTCAACAGAATTTGCAGATAAGAATACGCTACGTTACCTAAATAAATATGCATTATTAACATTATTATTAAGACATTTATAAAAAATTACCTGAAATAGAGCTTCTCCTTTTCCAGGGTATGCATCATTGACGTCCTCTCTCCACTTTAAGAAGGCCTCATCATCGATTATCGAAAAATCATAGAGCGCATTAAACCATCGTAATAGCATACCCTTTGGAAAATTCAGTGATAAACAAAAAACTTGCAGTGAATGTATGGCTGTAAGCTGAGAATCGAGAGAAGGAAGCAGAGTGTTTAACATACGTTGATATTTTTGTAAAAGTTGACGCTCTTTTTCTTGTAATGCTTTATCGGGAATAACAGTTGGATCGGCACCGGGCGGAAATGTAGATTCCTGTAAATAAATTTTTACATATTACAAATGAAATTCTATTAGTTCAAATTTAAAACTTGCTTTAATAGTATATTATGCATCAAAGGCGTAGTACGGTGTAACGACCAAGATCGTTTTAACGAATAATTAACTCGCTGACTCGCCCGATTTCATTCTCGCCACGTGCAAGGTGCCAAAGGGCCACCTTTAGCGAATTTGAATATTCGTGCGTGATGATTACAAGCGGTGCGCATGGACTCAACAAAAAACCGCGTGCTTGCCGACGTAAAAAAAACATGACGCTAGACTGAGTTATGAAACGATACACACCTGAGATAAGACGAACTTTTCTGTCGGAACTTTTTTTTAGCCTTTCTTTGATAATTTCAAAAGTGTTTCTGTCTAGTGTTGTGATCTAAAACTATGCAGTTTCTACCATTATCTCATTTACTCTACCTTTTTCTCTTTAATTTACTTTATTCTACAATCTGGCAAACTGCAGCAGACCATGCTGTCACCTAATCTATAACCAAGAGGACTTTTGGATTCATCTACCTAGTGGCTTTAATATTGGGAAAAAATTAGGCTCCCTTAAGACTATCTGTTCTCTAATTCCTTACAAGGCTGCTAAAAACCGAAAGGTCAACTATAACTCCCTCGGAATCCTTAATTCCAAACATACTTAAACTGCTCTCTAATTGGCTGTCTAATAATAGCAACTTTATTGCCTTATGGCTTTCTGATTTATTTTATTAAATTCTACATTGATCCTGAGTTTGATTTAAAACAATTTTACTCATTGTAAATTATGTTCTGAAATATGTTTTCTATGCTTTTTTGCTCTGATTTATGGCTTTGCGGTCTAGATTAAAATCTGAACCTACCCTTCACCTCGGATGAATTCACGGCAGCCTTACAACTCTATAAAAATAAATCCACCCCTGGACCGGCCAATCTTTCCTATCAAGTTCTTAAAAAACTTCCTCACAGAGTGCAAACACTCCTACTATCTTTAATCAACAGCTTCTTTGAGAAAGGAGAGTACCCTCCATCCTGGAGACATACTAAAGTATTTATGTTCTTATGTGTGACCGTATAATATAATAAATTTGAAGTAAGAATGGATTTTCGGTCAAAAATTCTTTATTTTAAATTTATTTTTTTACTAACAATATGTCTACTAACACATATTAACTAACATATTGTTAGTAAATAACTAAATTTATAATAAAGAATTTTTTACCGAAAAGCCATTCTTACTTCAAATTTATACTAAAGTATTGTTTATTCCTAAACCTAACGGCAAAGGCTTCCGACCTATTTTTTTTTACATCAGCTATATGTAAGCTATTCGAAAGATAAGTACACAAAAGAGTAGACTTTTTTGCAGAGAAACACAACTGGATACCAACTTGCCAATTTGGATTTAGTAGGGGAAGGTCCTCTTTAGACGCAGTCGCTAACGTGGTCACAGATATTCAGCAATATATTTTCCAGTGCTCTAATTAGTCAGCTTAAGGATGTAAAGACTCCTGCTAACATCGTTAATTTTGTTTCCTTCCTATGGTCTCCAAGAAAACCCTCTTTTTTTAAACGATTCCCACTCTGATCGAACTTCTGGTATTGGTGTTCCTCAAGAGGGTTTTTTTCTCCTCTATTGTTTCACATCTTTCTAAGGAAAAACTTACATCTATTCTCTATGAATATCAGGGTAGTCATGTATGCGGTTGACTTACTACAATCTTGCCTTTTCACCAAGATCAATCAATTTAAAGCTAATAACCTCTCCTTCTCATTTGAAGATACTAAAATAAAAATTGGAACCATACTCTTATACCTAGGCATCATGTTAGATTTAAAACTCTTGTCGAAAAGCAATAAAGAATTTATTGCTTTCAAGGCCTCTTACACAATAAACCTCCTGAAGGCTTTCGTCAGAGTTTTACGTGGGGTAAATCCTCTTCTTTTACTCAGAGTGCATAAGAACCTAACTAGGGCCCTCTTGGAATGGGTCTCCCTTCTCTTCCATAGAGCTAGCTCCCCCCCCCCCCAATCTCAAGATGTTCGGCGCTTGCTTCTCGCTAACAGATTCATCATTAGGAATCTTTCCTGGAGATCTAATACATTGACCCCAGAGCTACAACTATTAAGCGAACGAAACGGCTTCTTAAAGAAAAAGAAAACATACATCAATAAATTCTTTTTTAAATACCTATGAAATCTTTAACAAATTTACTAACAAAATTAATGAGTCAAGTAAGCCCGGCTACTTTGATTACACCTGGAAAGACCTTACGTTATCTATTGACATTGACACACCCTCAGGGTCAGAGATTAAAAATATTTTAAACCCAGAAAATTTCCTAGAAAGCTTTCTTATTAGAATTCTTATTAATTATTATTATTTAGAAAACTTCCCCAAAGCAACCCCATTCTACACTGACGGCTCTGTTGATCCTTCCAAGGGCAGAGCTAGATGCAACTTCTCATCGACAATTCCCAATTCACAACTCGCCATTACGCTCAACGATTTTTCCAAAAGGGATACCACAGAGATCCAGGGTACCATCTCAGCACTGACATACATAGATTCAAACTAGATATCTAACTCTGTAATTCTCACTGATTAAAGAACCTGAACTTTACAATATAAAAGAGCGCCTTGTTAAGAATTTATCGAGTCATTTCAAGAAAATATCAACTGTCATAGCTAGAGGTAAAAAAATCACTCTCCTCTGGATTTCAGCCCACCGCGACATCCGAGGTAACTATATGACTGATGCTCTCGCTAGGCTCGCAATCAGATTTGAATTTGAAAACTTTTATGGCATTACATCTGCCGACCTTGAATTGATCGCGCAACGAGACTTTGCAGACTGGTGCACGATCCTCTGGCCAATCAATAAAGGGAGGACAGGTTTGAAAACTGGAACAATCCTTATTTTACATGAATCGCATACAAATCCCTCAGACCTTGGTTCTCGGGATTCAGGGCGCTAAGAAGATATATAAACCTAATCATGAGATTAAGAACTTCAAAAATTTGCAATAATATTGTACATGTTTTCTAAATGGGATAGAATATTCCTCCGGAATGTGGATTTCCTTTCAGGACACTAATTAATCTATTTCGGACTTGCCTCCTTTTATATCCATGCAGACCTGAATGTTTTTCTATTTTAAATAGTAGAGTCGAAGGTTCGTCTACAGATCCAACGGAATGGTTAAGCTCCTCGTCTTCAACTATCTGCCATCCTCCCAACTCTTAAGTCGACGCCTCCACATTCACTGTCTACTCAACCTTGCAGTACAAACGTAAGATACTCTACATAGATACTCATTCCTGGCTATTTGTTTGTAAGACATAAAGACAAATTCACGGAGAAAAAAGAAATACGCTAAATTGATGCGAGCGGTACTATAGGGTAGACGCGTTTTGAGCGTATTTTCCCTCATAACAACAGTATATCCGATGGATTTCCTCGGAAATCTATACGATATCTAATTAATATCGAAATTTCAGCTCTTTCAGATATCCTGAAAATATCTATTCAGACATCCTTCGGATATCAAGGAATATTTTTTGGATATCCGGCGGATATTCGCTGCAATCAGGGTTGCACCTTTGATCATTTGTCGTTAGTGTTTCCAACGATTGTCAGTGTATTTCTACGTATGTTAATTGTACCTGATAACGCTGTGATATCCACTTCCAACACGCTTATGGCCGTATCCGCCTGGAAACTGTTGCGATTGATTAAATCCGTCATTTTAATAAATTGTTCATCGCTTTAAAGGAAGGAGTTCTAGTGGAGATCAATGATTGCTTTAAGCGGCCATCAACTAAATTTCACTGTTTCAGTAGTGCTGTTTTTCTCGGTGAATTTGACCCTTCAGTCAGAAAGGTTCAACCCTTTGCTCTCTATTTACACTGGAGTCTCGATTTAACGGACATGGATTTAACGGACTATTAATGAGCTCCTCGAGAAATCCTGCCTTCTTTCAGTAGCGTACACACAAATCTAGCCCCTTAGTCATGTAATACATGTGTAGCAGTAAGTTTGTGCATGAACATTTCAGGGCACCGCGCCCAGAGGTGTACAGAGCTGCACCAATCAGAATACTCGTGATGTCACTCTCGATTTAGTGGACAGGCAACCGAACTGTCCGGTAAATCGAGACTCCGGTGTATTTAATCATCATTTGATAAATCATTTTTAAAGTATCGCGACTGGGTTGCTACAATAGATACTTAAAGCTAATTGTTTTACGATCTCATAAGCCGAGGGAGTGTAGTCTCTGCTATGAGCTACAAACCTTTTGGTAAAAAATTATTTATAAAGGTTAAACAGGTTATATAAAGTGACCAAAATACGTCTGTGTTCATATTTTTCAAATCTGTAAATTTATAAACCTAACGTGGGTCAAGACCCAACACTCTGCCAAACTTGGTTTCAAACGGTTCAGCCGTTTGTATTTGATGCGCGAACAAAAAATTTTTATTGGTATATTTGGAATCTTTGATGCTCAATACGAAAAATTATGCGTGAAATTTGGAGTTCTAAGCAATGCACAGACAAAACTTTGATTTTATTAATATAGATATAAGGCAAAGTATAATCTATCTATATTAATAAAATCAGAGTTTTGTCTGTACATTGCTTAGAACTTTAAATTTCATGCATAATTTTTCGTTTTGAGCATCAAGGAATTCAAATATACCTATAAAAAATTTTATGTCTGTATGTATATATGTATGTATGTATGTAAGTATGTATGTCACAGAACTTTTGTTCGCGCATCACATTAAAACGGCTTAACCGTTTGAAACCAAATTTAGCGGAGTGTTAGGTCCTGACCCAAGTTAGGTTTATAAATTTACAGATTTAAAAAATATTAATAACAACGGGAGATAGACCATATTTCGAAAATTCCAAAAATAGAAAATTTACAAATTATGCATTTTTTATGGACTGCTGAAAAACTTTCTATAATTGAGTATTACCTTTTCTTTCGTCATATTTAGAATAATTTGGCAAAAAGTATCGTATAACTGAAATATATAAGTATAAAATTGGTCCCTGGATCAAAAAAATTAAAAAACCTATATTTTTTTTATATTACTCACTTTGAGTTAGATGGCTTTTAATCTTTTTGCATTAATTTTGTTATGTTCCTTACAACATATTTTGCTTTTTTAGCCTAAAACCACTTAAATCTAAATCTTATTTAACCTAAATTCCATTTAACCAAAATCCCATTTAAATTTAATCGCATATACTTTAAAACACATTAAACCTAAAACTTATTTAACCTAAATCCCATTTAACCTAAAATGCATACATTCTAAATCCCATTTAACCTAAACATCATTCTGCCTAAAACCCATCAAACATACATAATAAATCTTATTTAACCTAATTTTCATTTAGCCTAAATCCCATTTAACCTAAAATGCATTCAGACTATGATCCATTAAATCCAAAAAGGCATTAAGCCTAAAACCATTTGTCCTAAATCCCGTTTAGCCTAAATTTTACAATATAATTTTCGTTCAATGGGATTTAGGCCAAATTTTTTTAAGCTATATGCATTTTAGGTGACAAAGCATTTAGGCGGAATGCATTTTAGGTTAAATTGGATTTAGGCGGAATGCATTTTTGGTTCAATGGGATTTAGGCTGAATGCATTTTAGGTTAAATGGGATGTAGGTTAAATGCATTTAAGGTTAAATGAGGTTTAAGTTTAATGGGATTTAGAATGAATGCATTTGAAATTAAATAGAATTTGGGCTAAATGCATTTTAGGTTAAATGGGATTTAGAATTAATGCATTTGAAATTAAATAGAATTTGAGCTAAATGCGTTTTAGGGTGAATGCATTTTTGTTCAGATGGGATTTAGGCTGAATGCAATTTAGGAAAAATGGCTTTTAACCTGCGAATGCATTTTAGGTTAAATGGGATTTAGAATGTATGCATTTTAGGTTTAATGGGATTAAGGTTAAATGGGTTTTGGGCTGAATGCATTTTAGTTTTAGTGGGATTTAGGCTGAATGCATTTTAGGTTAAATGGGTTTCTTGCTAAATGCATTTTAGGTTAAAGGGGATTTAGGCTTAATAAAATTTTGGTTAAATGGGATTTAGGCTGAATGCATTTTAGGCAAGATGGTTTTAGGCTGAATGGGATTAAGGCTAATTCTGTTCTAGGTTTTTCTCGAAAATATTTAATTTGATGGAAAAAATTTTACAACATGAAATGCGTATTTTTATCAGATTAACAACTTGGCAAGGTTGAGGCAAAGTAAAAATGCTTTGCCACAACCTTGCCACTATTGCTGGAACATCCGGTGTTGTTTGAGTATGTGCTAATAGGAAGTATATCTAATCAAATATATTACAATTTAATAATTTTTGGAAGAGAATTATGTTGCTTAGATAATTCTTTGGTAAATAATTTCTGTCAGAAAATACTTTCTGTTAGAAAATCATTTTTGTCAAAAAATACTTTCTGTAAGAAAATACTTTTTAACAAAAAATTCTTTTTGTCAGAAAATACTTTTTGTAAAAAAAAACTTTCTGTCAAATAATACTGTTAATGGCACGCCACTAGATTTCGTGCCCGCCGAAGGCGGGCTCGAAAGCTAGTATCTATATATGATAATATATTTTTAAATTGAAATATATTTTTAACTACATATCTGACACATATCAAATGAACAGCGCGATCGCACGAATCGCAATAAATTTTATTTTTTTCAGATTTAATTTTTTCGGCATGTTAAATAAAAAGCTGATGTCGTCTCTCCGACTCTCATGGTTTTCAGCTTTCAGCTAATATAGGAGCGCAGCCTTAGAGCTCAGTACTAGGGTGGCCCAAAAATGCATTGTAAAAATTTTTTTCGTGGAAAAGGGCATGACACCCCCGGAATTTGTTCCAATGCAAAAAAAAGTGAATACATATGTTTGGATTTTTCAAAATTTTGATATTAACTGGTGCCGCCGGTCACCTCAATTTTCCCATGTAAAATGCATGGGAAAATTTTCAATTTTCGAAAAATCAAAATCATTCTCAAGGGTTTGAAAAAAGTTAACATTAAGTTACTGGATCTTTTAGGCATAACCTAACAGTAACATAGGGCTGAGGTTCCTTTCACCCTGGAACGTCAAATATGTTTGCATATATGGTAGTAGCAATTTAGGCGGGCTGATAAAGTTTTCGCGGGAACTGGAAAAAGGAGAGGTAGATTGAGGGCTGAGGTTCGTAGTTGGAAATGAGAGCGAGATCGGATCTTGGATCTAGACTAGAACGTAGATCTCGGATTGTCGGTCTTCCAGCAAGACGTAAGATTTTAATTCGCAACCGCATAACGGTAGAAAAAGGCAGTGTGCAACGTAAAACAAAATTAAGAGATAATTGTACTTTTATTCTTTTAATACGAATTCCACTGGTTGTTTTAAATAAACTTATGTACCTAATGAGAATTGGTGCTTGAGTTGTTTAGAGTTAAATCCTTGAAATGCTAATAAAAATATTAATAAATAAACAATATTTACTTTTATAAATAAAAAAAGCTCTTTTCTTGTCAATTTGTACGAAAGGTACTTGAGAGGACAAAAATAAACATTTCAAAAGGTATAATAAAAAATTAGTAATATATTGTTTATAATAATTAATTTAAAAAATTTATTTATATTTTATTGTAATTTAGATTTTTTCGACATTTAAACATGTATCATTTTGTAACAATTACATTAAAATAGATAATGAGCTTAATAATAGAAAGAAATTGAAATTCAATTTTGTCTTTAACAATTGTTTAAATAACTAATTATAGTTAAATTTGAAGCGATATACTTCGTATTCATTATAAATTGTTAAATGTTTTCCTGAGTGACGATATTCATTTATTCTTCATATATAATATTTCTTTTTCAAATTTTCTTTTCATTTTCCGGGTTCCTCGGTAGTCGGCCTAGAGTGGGGCGTAATTTAGAATGAGCCGAGTTTGATCGTCCCATTGAGGAAATTGGAGTGAATAATTAATCATTCGATCTTCGCTCTTTGGGACGACTCTGCGGCTACGCTCTCACGTGCCGGCCGAGGACACGGAAAGGTAAAATTTCTATATTTATTTTTGTTTATTTAAATTTTTATATAACTCAAAAAACTAATAATATTTAAATATTAAATTAAAGTGTGGCCGTTAAAATTATTAATGGAAAACAAAATCAAATCTTGATCGGAGACATAGAACGAACTTGAAGAATGAGTATCATCACTCAGGGATTCCGAAGTCAAAAGGAGAATTATAAAAAAGATTTGGATTCTAAGGACTAACGGACCGAATTAACTTCAAGTCGTCTAGCCAATATTGTCTCCGTATAGATGAGTATATTTAAATTTGTTATTTCTCTTTATTGATGAATTCCATTAATTGATAGAGAGCGAGTATTAAAAGAGTACATAGCGTCGATCGGATCAATTTTATTTATTTACATATTGTTTTTTTTTATATTTCCTATCTTGACATTTATATGGTTTCTTTAATACAAATTTCTATTGTATGTGTGTGAGTTGTTAAATATTTAATAATTTTTATCGTTTCCTGCGTAGGAATCAATTGATAAAATTATATAATTAGTAAAAATCTAATTGTTATTATATGGACGGAGATGTTAATAAATTTTTATTTGTTTAAATTTGATGACTAATTCATTCCACTAACATTTTACTTGAAGTTGTTTAATTACTGTTTAAATTCAATATTCAGAATTTATATTTACATTTTTATTTAATTTATTTTTATTTAATGTTTCGATTTTAATTATATAAATAAAGAAATCGTTACAAATTAAAACTATTTTACAAATAAAACTGGAGACGTTTGATATAATATGTCAGAGAAAAGGTGTGTGTTTTCGTGTGATCGTGTGGGGGGCTGCATGCTCTTGTTCCGGGTTACAGTGAATTGCTGTGCATGTTCATGATTCAGGAGCATGAAAAGTATTTTCCTTTTTAAAATCAGCATCTATTTTATTAAAAGAATACCTGGTAGTGTGGAACTTTTTTACAGTACACATATGAGATTTTTTTCTTAATTCCGTACTAGATGACAGAGCAAAATTTATCGTCCAATTCTGTATCCGAGGATGCTCAAGGTCGTCTTGTCGACTATGATTTGGAACAAAGTGAGTCGGACATGCAAAAATCAAATAAAGAGGATTAAGAGAAAAAATTGAAGAAAATACTAAAGAAGAACCTAGATAAGTTAAAACCGATAAAGAGGAAAGTCAAAGAGATAAAGAGGAAACTGAAAAAGGTAAAACTGAAAGTAAGAACTACTATTTGTAATACTTATAAAAACAAAATCAATTATATTTAACCCTTTAACGCCCAAATGTACAATTTTTTGGCATAAAGTTTGACGCTAAAATATATCAATTGAACCTTATAAAAAATTTTTGCTATAGCCGTATCTTATAGTCCAAAAATCGCTCTTTCGAATGGCGTATTGAAAAATCTTGTCAGTTTTTAAATAAACAAATTATAGATGTTTTTTTAAACAAAAACATAAAATTTTTAGGTTTTTTTGTTAAATTATAGCATTTTTTTAATAAGCAATGGCATTGCAGTATCTATAAAAGTCATAAATATTGCGTCAAAAATAAGTAGACGATAAGATAGGAGTAGTAAGAAAAAAAATTCAAAATGGCGGATACAAAATGGCGATTAAAGTGAATTTTTTAGGTAATGTACATAGCCTTGTGCACAAAATCGAAAAAAGTAAGGGACTTTTATAAAACTTGTTATACAAGGGTTTTTAAGGTCGCTGATTACGAACTTGAAGTAACTTTTTAAAAATTCAAAATGGCGGATCCAATATGGCGGACGAAATTTTCAAAAATTAGTTGCATTTGATTCAAACTTGTTACTTGGGGGTTTTTGGGGTCGCTGATTACGAATCTGAAGTCACTTTCTAAAAATTCAAAATGGCGGATCTAATATGGCGGACGATTTCTGAAAATTGATTGAAATCGTCTGAAACTTGTTACTTGGGGGGTTTTCGGGTCGCTGATTACGAATCTGAAGTCACTTTTTAAAAAATCGAAGTGCCGGATCCAATATAACGGACGAAAATTTAAAAATTATTTGGATTCGATTCGAACTTGTTACTTAGGGGTTCTTAGAGTAGCTGATTACGAATCTGAAGTCACTTTTTAAAATTTCAAAATGGCGGATCCAATATGGCGGACGATTTTTGAAAATTGATTGAAATCGTCTGAAATTTGTTACTTGGGGTTTTTTTGGGTAGTTGATTTTTCCTAATTTTGCAACTTTTTAAACTTATAAAAGCCCAATAGTAGTAATAAACGAAAGTCCACAATTTTAAAGCTTGTTTAAACAAATTAAAATTGTTTATTTGCAACTTTTCATCTAACAGAGCTAGAGAGTTGTAACTTTTCCTACTTTTGCAACTATTCATGTCTAGTAAATCCCACTATAAATGGAAAACTAAAATATACAATTATAAAAATTGTTTAAACAAATTGATATTGTTAATATGCTACTTTTCATCTAATAAAGGTAGAGAGTTGTAGGCGGAGAGGCGACCGCATAAAATGGAGTGTATAAGGTAAATGGTGCAAATCACTATTTTAGTAAAGAATTTTGTAAGACAATTACAAATCGACTTGTGTGCCTGACCCTAGTGGGGACAATAATTAAGGGCAGGTGATTAAAGTGGTAATGTTTTTCAAGTAACTTACCTCACAAGGTAAATGTGCATCGACGGTGCCATTTAATAAATTTTGATGCGCTGAATACAAAAATCTTTGTGTGCCACCTCTCAGGTGGGACGAATCCTAGGCACACCGCTAATGAACATGTAAATTTTTTCGAGTAACTTACCTTATAAGGTAAATGTGTACCGATGGTGCCATTTAATGAATCTCGATGTCCTGAATCCAAAAATCCTTGTGTGCCACCTCTCAGATGGGACGAACACTAGGCACACCGCTAAAGAACATGTAAATTTTTTCGAGTAACTTACCTCATAAGGTAAATGAAATTTAAAAACGCCATTTTATGAAGTTTGATGCACTGAATTCAAAAAAATTGGTGTGCCACCTCCTAGGTGGGACAAACCCTAGGCACATCACTAATTAATTAACTAATTTTTTTGAATTCAGTGCATCAAACTTCATAATATGGCGTTTTTAGATTTCATTTACCTTATGAGGTAAGTTACTCGAAAAAATTTACATGTTCATTAGCGGTGTGCCTAGTGTTCGTCCCATCTGAGAGGTGGCACACAAGGATTTTTGGATTCAGGACATCGAGATTCATTAAATGGCACCATCGGTACACATTTACCTTATGAGGTAAGTTACTCGAAAAAATGTACATGTTCATTAGCGGTGTGCCTAGGATTCGTCCCACCTGAGAGGTGGGACACAAAGATTTTTGGATTCAGCGCATCAAAATTTATTAAATGGCACCGTCGATGCACATTTACCTTGTGAGGTAAGTTACTTGAAAAACATTACCACTTTAATCACCTGCCCTTAATTATTGTCCCCACTAGGGTCAGGCACACAAGTCGATTTGTAATTGTCTTACAAAATTCTTTACTAAAATAGTGATTTGCACCATTTACCTTATACACTCCATTTTATGCGGTCGCCTCTCCGCCTACAACTCTCTACCTTTATTAGATGAAAAGTTGCATATTAACAATGTTAATTTGTTTAAACAAATTTTATAATTGTATATTTTAGTTTTTTACTTATAGTGGGATTTACTAGACATGAATAGTTGCAAAAGTAGGAAGAAGTTACAACTCTCTAGCTCTGTTAGATGAAAAGTTGCAAATAAACAATTTTAATTTGTTTAAACAAGCTTTAAAATTGTGGACTTTCGTTTATTATTACTATTGGGCTTTTATAAGTTTAAAAAGTTGCAAAATTAGGAAATCGTTACAACTCTCTAGCATTATTAGATGAAAATTTGTATATAAACAATATTAATTTGTTTAAACAATTTTTATAATTGTATATTTTAGTTTTTTACTAATATTGGGATTTATGAGGCTTGGATATTTGCAAAATTAGAAAAAAGTTACAGCTCTCTAGCATTGTTAGATGAAAAATTGCAAGTAAACAATATTAATTTGTTTAAACAAATTAAAAAACACATGCAGTAATTGTTAGAAATTATTTTCATGTAATGATACGAAATTTTAGTGGAAAATATTTTAAAAAGTGGTAATAAATATTTTCTTAACGATTTTTCACGTTTTTGTATATGGGTTTTTTAGGGCCCTTTAAAAAATAGTTAATAATAAAAAATTGGTTTATAAATTATTGGATCTTATTCTTTGAACTCTTCTGAAGAGAAGCAGCATTATCCGATCAAAAAATATTAACCCCTTGACTGTGGATGACGTGTATACACGATATAAACCCATGTACTTTCAATTTCTCCACAGTCAAGTGGTTAATAATAAATATAATAAAAAAAAGGTAATTTTTTTTATATAGAACAATCCTGGGGGGGGGGGGGAGAGCACAACATATTCAACTTTTTGTTTTTCCCATGTATTTTTGGATCACCCTAGTTCAACAACCAGATTAGATTAAGACTGGAATACGGACCTGGACCAAATTTTCTAGTCGGGATGTTTACACGGAAAAAAATAATTTTTAGAATTTTACTAAACTTTTTCGTACCCTTGGATAAAGCCATTTACAAAACTTAGTTTTGAGTGATATGTAGAACAGTTTTGTAAAATGTTTTAAACTTTCTGCATAAGTTACGGAATTCTTTGCAGTAACTACAAATCATTTTGCACTCTGTGCTGAATTTTCCATGTAGAGGTGGTTATTTAAGGTATTAGTCGCGTAAAGACTAGTCGGGATGTTTAGGGGTGGTTATTTAACGCACGCCTAGAGAGGGTCAGTTTGCAAAAAAAAAAAAAATAATAATAATCCACAGTTTCTTCAACTTTGGACATTTATCGAGGTCTCGTAAACTTCTGAGCCTTTTTCGATGAAATTATGAACAAATTTTCGCACTTTTTTTTAAAAAGTACACTCTTTTTCCATATATTTCTAAGGGGAAGATAGTTGGTTCAAGCTGCACCCCTTAATATTGTCAGATTAAAAAAATAAAAAATAGGGGTAATTTTTTTTCCATTTGTAGTCAATTTCCGTACGACTGTAAACGATTTTCAAAAATTTTCTTTTTTTTGAAACACTTTAGTGTACACGTAGGGTAGTTTTAGGGGTTCATCGGTGCATTCCAGTTCGATTAAAACATTGTCTTAACGTTATGTTACAAAATTTTTTATATGTAACAATTAATACACATAGTACAAATTTTCCTGAATAAAAAACACTCCTTGTCATGAATTTTATTGAAAAATACTTTGTATTTTCCATTATTAATTCCAATAATGCGACACTAAGTTTATCATCAGTGATCAAAAAATGGTCCCAAAAAACATGTACAAATGAAATTGATTACCGAAATTTGTATTCGAATAGGTATAACACAAGTTTTTGATGTTATGTTACAAAAATTTAAAAAAGTGGCACCCAAGGCTTATAGCGCAATTCTTCCTGAGAATTTAAAAAAAAAGTTAAAATCCGTTGAAATTTGAATTGTCTTCCATAAACCACGTAGCCCAATTTTTTGGAAATTTTACCCCCCCCCCCCCCCCCTATGTAGCACACTTTTCCATACATTAGCGCTATTTTCTCTCTTAAAGTAGCTTCTCGCTTGACCCCCCCCCCCCCCTAAAGAGCTACGTGGTTTATGGATGACCCCTAAACTTTTGTTCAGCAGCGTCCTTTTTTCCCACAGTGGCACCGTGGTACACTACGATACAAAGCGCTACTGCTGAAGTTTTGCACTGCTCCAAAAAAAGGCAATATCTCGAGAACTATTAAAGTCTCAATTGAATTTTTTTTTTTTTTTAAAAAGAAAGGTAAAAGTACAGGGAAATGTAAACAGAAATCTCAATTTTTAATCCAAAATGACTAAAAATTAAATCAAAAAATTTTTTAATATTTTTTTGGGGCAAATTTTTGAAATTTTAAAAATCTTGTTAGACCATCTAGAAACAACTGATTTCAAGTATGAATATTAAAATTTTACCTTAATCGTATTAACCGTTTCGGAAATATTAAAATTTAAAAAAGATTATCAAACTTATGTTTAACAATTAAAACATTTTAGGGACATAATACACTTACAGATCAGGGTAAGTCCAAGAGAGATGGATCAACCTTTTCTGTTTATTTTGTCTACAACTAAGAATTCGTTAAAAAAAAATTATGAATATGCATAAGTCTTAGTTCCACTCTTTGTGAAAAAATACCTACATAAAGCCTTTACAAGTAAGAAATATCAGGGTCTTCAAAGGGTTTATTAATATTTGTAAAACTTCATGGTAATATAGTGAAACTTAATAAGAAGCTTAATGCTCATATTAAAAAACTTAAAAAACCATATTGAATTTAATTTTTTGTTTATTTACTCTTTTTTGAAATTTATCCTATTAATATTTTTGATTTTTTTATCAATTTACCTTCAATTAAAAAAATATATATTTGACGGAGACTCTAAAGAGTCTTGAGGCAGGTTTCTAGAGAACAATAAAGAAAAACAAAGCTAAAAATATTTTTTTTGTAGGAATTGTTTAATTGATTTGAAAGTAAAACACTGAAATTTCGCAAAAATGCATATTTTGTGCGCCGTGGGGCTATTTTGTGCACGCGAGATTTTTAATGAATAAAATCTTTATATTCAGTTGCTTAAGATTGCTATTTGGTATAAATATTTTCTGATATCTAGACTACAGAGAGTACTAAATGAATTTACTTAATTCTTTATCAGAAATCAGAAAAAAAATCGTTAAGTCGTGAAAACCAAGCTGAAAATTTTGAAAGTTCTCAAAATTCTGTTCAGATCTCCGGAAGTTTAAAAGTGTTTCTCAAGGTATTAATAATACTTGTTGACAATTTAGTTGTGCAGGGTGTCTACTAACCGGGAAAACAGGGAAAACCGGGAAATAACCGGGAATTTTCCGTCAAACCGGGAATTTTATTTCTAGGCTAATAAATTTGACAAATATATCAATTTGTTTTATAAATAAAGATAATAACTTTATGCATTTTGAACCAATCTGATTATGATGCGTTTAAATTTTGTGTAAAAATGCGACAATTATGCAATTGAAAAATAAAACATACATTGAAAATTAAAATATACAATATATTCTCATGAAATATAGATGTTTGTCTACCATCTTCTTTTCTTAACGCTAACAATACCGCAGAAACAATGCACAGTGTGTCTCAACCAGTCGCAGGTGGTCTGAAAATGTAACAACAAACGGCTAATGTGGAATTGTCCTAAATGGCTCCCAGATTTCAAATTTTCAAGATTTAAAATCCTAGCTGCTCCATTTTTTGATATTTCTACGTGGGAGTTCCATATTTACCATGAAAACGCCTAAGAGGCTTTCAACTCAAGAAAATATCGGAATAAGACGTGTTATTATTATTTTTCAATTTCTTCTCAATTTTCTTCAATATTAAACAAGTCTCAAATTTTTTAATTGTGTTTTTCTTTCAATTTTCATTTAAATTAATAATTTTTAAATTACTTTCATCAATTCGCAATTATTTCCGTCGATTTCTACATTTTTCTGATGTTTTCAAATATTGTCTTTAATTTTTAATCATTTTGTTCAATTTTCAATTGTTTTTTTTTTAATTTTGTTTCTAATTGTCAAATATCTTTGTCATTG